>LOJH01025478.1:0-13846 GCA_001685095.1 Ellobius talpinus
TCTGCTCCTTCAGCCAATAGCCTTTAAGATACCAGCCCACTTGGGTGTGTTCTCCTTTGTTTTAAAAAGCAACAGTAGCCCTTCTCTCACTCTCTTGCTTCTGGCTCCTGCTTCCAGCTGCCAGACTCTGTTCCTGGTCTCACCAAAGGCTGTTGTCTCGGACAGTGATCTGTAAGTTTTTCCCCTTAAATAAATAACCCTTTTATTAAACATAATTCCAAACTGGTGTGGGATTGTTTTGTGACTTATGCCTTTACATAGAGTTGAGTTTTTTATTTTTGTTGTTTTGTTTAGTTTTTTACTTATTAAACAGCTGCTCGTGCATAGCAACATACTAGTTAGAAATTATGATTTCACCACTTACATGCAGAAATCCTATGAGTGACCTCTGCTTGTAACTTGGTACAAACAGAAATTAAGGTCACATAGTGATTGACAGAGTCAATATTTGAAGCTTAGAGATCTAATTCTGAATGGCCAGGATCTTGAACATGGAGCAAAATAGCATTCAATATAGTGTTTCAACATGATTGCTATAAAAGTTGAAGAGCAGAGAAAAATGTAGAGCTCAATAAAAATCAATTTAAAAAGTTGAAGTGATTAAACCCTCCTCACCATCTTCAATAAGTTGGAATCTCATATCTAAATTTTGCCCTAATTATAAAGCATTATTCAATGCTGCTAGAGGTTACAGGAAATAGTGGAGAAGGAGTGATAGGTCCCCAAAAGAGTGAAAGGAGTCAGCCTATGCAGTCACCATTTTGTGACTTACTTACTAACTTACTTACTTATAAATAAGTAATTGTAACTTACTTACTAATAGGACTTACTTAGTTGTCCTATAAGATATAGATGATGATGATAGATAGATGATAGATAGATAGATGATAGATATACTTAATCATATGTTATTTTCTGATTCAATGCATTTTTTTGAAATTCAAGCTAGTTATGTTTTTTTCATTCGTGAGACAAAGGTGATATAATTTGAAAGACAGCTCACATGGGTTTTTGCAGCATAATGACATGTTGTGCTTTATAGGAAGAGTACCTGAAAACAAACCTTATACATTGGACTACATTAAATACAGAGTCCCTGCACAATCCCTACCCACTCCAGGGTTTTCTTCCTGGCCAAATTTTGTAATGAATCTGACTTGGGCATATTAGGCATAATTTCTTTCTCCCTCTGTTTTTTTGTGTATGGGAATGTTCATGTCTTATATCCACTGTTAATTTTATTTATTAAAAATTTACTTATATTTTCAATTATTTGTTGGAAACTCAAATGTTAGTGCTCTGGTGATGGATTTTATATGATTTAAGTTTTTCTTAAGGATACAAAGATGCAAGATAAGAAGATTCAAAAATTAAACTTATTGGTGTATTATGTCAGAAACAACCATATTTTTCTCAAGAAATATTAATCAAACTGTATGTAAACCAGTTCCCTTTTGTGGAAGGACTTATCTCAAGTGTCTAAACTTCCACTTTCTGCTTACTAGACCTTGATCACAAGCTAACAAATGCCATCTCAATTTCCCCCAAATGAGACCCTCAAGCCCACTGGGAAGCTTCAGTGATGTTATCTGTTAAGAGTTCCTTCTCTTTCTACCTTCCCATCCTCTTTAACCCACTTCAGCTTGACTTCCAGGCACACCACTCCACAGAGTTCTCCATCATTAATTCCCAGAGACCCCTGCATTGCCAGACACAGTGCCATTTATCCTCTCATCTTGCTCCATCTCTCAACAAGATTCAGAAATGAACCATTCGTCTAGAAGTGTGCTCTCTTTCCCAGCTCTAGTGAGGACCCTTTAATCTTATGGGTTGTTTACTCTGGTATCTTCTGTGGATCAGTCCCTTTTACTATTCTGAGATGTTTTTATTCCTTAGGGATCTATCCTGGGATTTATTTGTTTTGCTTTTTAGATAATCTCTCTCTTGTTTTAAAATGGCTGACTTCATCTTATTTAGTCACTTCAGATATATGCCATTGCATTAAAATCATACATTTCTAGTAAAAAATTACTTTTTGAACTTTCCAAACTATCTATTTAGCATTAGCAGCATGTACAAAAAGATGCCACAGGACAAAATTTAAATTGGAACAACTTTATTTAATTCTCCTCCCTAAAACTGGTTATTTCCCTATCTGTAGTCTTTCTCCAGCTCTCACTAATCAACAGTGTCAACATTGACATAGACATTAGAGCTATAACATTATGAACTATTCTTATACTTTCTTCATCTCTCATTCTGCTCATAAATTCTTTTCATGCCATCCCAGTGCTTGCCATGAGCCCATATGCCTTCAACTAACATCTCTCTAGAACCATTTATCATCACATTTTATTTCAATGAAATGATAATTTAGCAGACTCCTAAAATCCACTAAAAGTTTACAGCCCACATGAATGCAGGGATATCCTTTGTGTGTTGTGTGTCTACTTTGAGACCTATCATGCACTTGTGTTGGAGGATGGCTGCTTGTTGTTTACTAGCCACTTAGCCCCAAAATAATCACACAGAAACCATATTATTTAAAGCACTGCTTGACCCATTAGCTTCTTATTGGCTAACTCTTAAATCTTACTTTTAACCATTAATTTAATCAATCTCCATTAATCTGTACATCACCATGAGATCCTGGTCTACCAGTAAAGTTTCAGTGCTTCTTTCTCTGGCAGTGGATCCATGGTTCTCCCTGACACGGCCTTTCTTTCTCCCAGAATTCAGTACAGTCTTTTCTGATTAGCTCTGCTCCACCCTGCCCTGCTTTGCTATAGGCTCAAAGCAGTTCTTTATTCAATAATGGTAATCACAGCATACAGAGGGAAATCCCATATCACTTCCCCTTTTCTATNTAAAATTACATATAACAAAACAGATATCAAGCAAGAATTATAGTTACAATATTTTTATCTACTTTATCTTTTATCATAACTAAGGAAAGCTATATTTATCAACTCCATCAAAGACTCCTAAATGATATATTACCTAAGTAAACAGGAAGTACATTGTAAGCAACTTCCAAACTCTAAAATTGACAGAGACATCTTGCTGCTGGACAGTCACCCAAAATTCTTCTGTACTTTTGGGGCATCCATCTTTAGCCTACAGGCTCATAATATCCAGCATACTTTTCCACAAAGCAGAAAATTTCAAAGACAGTCCCGCCTGTACTGGCAGTTTGTCATTTTCTTTTTGTGTACTGAATGTGTCTGGCAGATTTTTTATGAAGCAGGAACCCTGAAGGTTCATCTCACCTTTAGGCAAGTTCAGCAGTCATTGCTCTGTGGGTCCTGCATGTCCAGTTTATGCAACAGTCCAGGCAAGAGCAGTTTCTTGCCCAAATGGCTAACCAACTCCATAAGGAGCCTCTTCAATGCCCATCATTCTCTTGAAGTAATTGGTGTTGCTAGGAGCAGACATGTCTCATTGTCATGAAAAGTCCCAAGTTATTAAAACATTTTAAATGCCATGTTCTGGAGGTCTCTGAAAGATTTGAAGAATACATATCTAACTGAACTATATCTCTATACATCTAGAAAATCTAACTAATATGACTATAAGCTTGACTATGATAGATGATTAAATTATATATATATATATCAAAAACAATGAGAATCTAAGACTCAGACCTATTTACCCAAGAGAGACAGAATTTGGTTGATGGGGACTATAATAATGAGAGGTCATAGAGAGGGCTTTGTGTAGGAAGGAATGACTGAAATGACAGAGTCTCTGATGGGTAGCATTCTTAAAGATGTGAAGATGAACAAGATGGAGGTGTGGATGAAGAACCTACAATGGAATGGCCAAAGAACAACATTTGATAATAAGTAAATGAGAAAGTAATTCAATCATGTGAGGCTAACAGTGACACCTATTACAAAGGAAATCCCATTATTCCTTCACCTTCACCTACAATAGAGGTTCATATACAGAAGAACAGTTATGACAAAACAAAGAACTGACAACTATTTACTATGGATAGTTGCCTTATTTTCCATTTTCTATTCTCTCCTCCCAAACAAGAGGCTTATGTTAGAAGAAAGTATAGGTTACCACCTCCCAACTCATCAAGACATTGGAATGATTAACTTATTCTGTACAGATGGCAAGTGGTGATGCATAAGAAACTGAACTGTCCATACAATTTCGAGTAAAATTTAACATTTAAATTTAAAAATAACAGATTTGTGTTTATTAACCCCCAATGGACTATTTTACTTATGTGAAGCAATTAAAAGACCTTGGAATTGGCCTAAGATGTCATCATGCAAGCCTACTGCCTTATAACTATAGAAAAACAGTACTAATTTTACAAGTGGTTGATTTCACGTGTATATTTCACAAGTTGAGAATCTTTCCAAAATAATGGTTCTATTAAAAGGAAAGGTTGGGCTCCATGGACTTGGAGGTCCTCTGTGGGTCTAACATCCAAGTGTTTCCTATCTGTGAGGTTACAGGTTCAAGAGAACAGCAGCTAGTTATGTGGGCACTGTGGCCCTCTGTGTAGTGCCCAAGAGCAGGGACTCCTGCTGCCTGATGGATGAGTCCCTCATTCTCCTCTCTGACTTGCCAGGGTGACAGTTCAGGACATTTAGAAACCTTGCCTTCTGTGCCTCTTTCTCAAAGCTGTTGGAGGTGAAAAGAAAAAGCAGTGGGAGGCAGTGACAGACTTGAAAGCAGAAGCTGAAGAAAGAAGGAGTTAAAGCAGGATTGATACAAGCATGAAGGATTTGTAAGGAGAAGGAGTAACTTCCGGTTTCCTAGTCAGTTTTTTTGTTAAAAGTCATCAAGTATAAAAATGAAAACCCAGAAACATTAAATAGAAAAATAACTCAGACACAACCAATTTAAATGACTTCATTTTAGACTGAGTAAACACTACAGAATGGTTTGTGGGAACTATATATATATGTGTGTGTGTGTGTGTGTGTGTGATTAATCAGTAGCAAATAAAGAACAAAATAGGCTTCTGCTGTTGTGATAGAGCAGTCACTTTTGCTACTGCTTTGGTTGAAGATTTAGGAGCAAGGAAAGATTGAGGAATTAGTGTTCATATGTACTCTGGAGCCTGATGTAGGCAGAAAGACAATGAAATGAGAAAAACTGAATGAACAAAACATTCCAGGTAGGAACCAGCAAGGAATATAAATCAGTGTGATGGAAAGAAGAATGAACAAACTTAATCTACATCCAGCATTACAGCACAGATGAGGAGAGGGTACATAAGATACCACCCCAGCTGAGGTAAATGGCAATTGATGGTTGCTAGGAGAGGGAGGGTTAGCTTTCATTAGAGGTGTGGTGCTGATGGGGTCACACTCATATTCCCATGGATGGATGACCCATGCATACATGAGCAGTACTAATTAGACTCAATGAGTTATCAAAAAAGAGAACAAAACATGTATCTCAGAGGGGCCAATACAGAAGGGATCTAAGAGACGTTGAGAAGCAAATAGGACTAAAATACATTGTGTTCATGTGTGAAATTCTCAAAGAATAAATTTTTAAAATTTTATATTAAAAAAAAAACTTAGTGTAGTCTCCACAGACAAGACTCTATGTCTACACTACATAATTCCAGATTCCAGTGGTAGGCTCACTAGAGTTGGCTCTGGCCCATGCCCAAGACTCTAACAAAGCTCAGAGCAACTAAGAATGCTAACATGTTCATTTAAATCTATATGTATATTTTGTAGAGCTACCCACTGAGTGTGACACTATCATCTTCATCAGAGCAGCTGTGACTACTTACTAGGAACTTTGAAAATCAGGCCTGTTGGCTGCTGACATTCCTCCACAGAAATAGGATATAGGGAGGGTCATTAGACCGTCACCTGATGTCTCATCCAGTCCCTCTTGAACCTTCCAAATAGTTACATGTAATTCTTCCTTCATTGAACATAGACTTATGGTTTCTGCAGTATTGTGTGAAAGGCTAACATAAGTAAAGATTCCATTTGTGCAGCTACGAGAATTCATCTTCCATTCTGGGGTGACAGTTTCAGTAATGCATCTACTTTGGAGTCACCCATGCTCCTGTAAGTAGCATCTACCCCACATTTTCTAAGTAAGCCAAAAAAAAACCCAATGGCTTCCCAAGTTGATCTTTGGTAGGATCATACTTTGGCCTGTCAGTGATGTTCTATAAGGATAGGGTAGACATTTGTCTGTACCCCACACTAGGAAAAGAGCTCCTGCAAAGGTATATAAGATAATCATCCCCATGTAACTTTCACTTCCTGGTGGGTATGTGTGCCTAGTGTATTAAAATGAATGCCAGCAGCTGTTTATTGTTCTCATAATACTTCAGTCTTACCTAACCACAGAATGTATCACAATAAAAGAAAAAGCAGCATATTTTCTCATCTGGCTCTTCATCACATACTCATTGAACTGACTGTCTACATGTATTTGATCAACTTGTCTTTACCTGAAGCTTACTTTAGTGCAGGGAATGTTTTAAATTTCCAATAAATACTTATTAAAGAGATAAATGAGCAATTAACACATTGATTTTTACATCAAGATGCTGCAATCTATTAAATCATCTGCTCTTCCCACAGGTGAATCTTTCTAAAATATGTATACACATTAGAGAGAACTAGAGTGCTGGACCACTCTTGATCTCCAATTCTTCAGCCTTTGTTGGAGCCACCAATCTTATCCGTACATCTGTGCTCAGGAAAACCAGCCCCCAGGACATATTTTTTAGTTAATTTCCATGGTAATTAATATGACGGACTGTTCTCCTTTATGACTGATGGCCTGTCAGTCTTTTTCAGAATATGTAAAATGCCTTTATAATCCTCTTTCTAATGTTCTAACAATTGGATATTTGACTATAAATTTAATTAACTGGAAAGACAGCATAATAAAGAGAGTACATGAAAAGGACAATGAAATTCTTGGTGCTGCCAAGTCTCAGTCTATAGTTGCTCATCGGCCCAGTTATATGGCTGAAGAAAACAACTCAGCCCTTCCTTTTATATATTTTGTTTATGAACAAAATTCCTAGTGTCCAAGAACTACAAGCAATTTGATTCTATACGGCCCGTTCATAGCAATGTACTTGCATGCAAATGTTATTGTGAAATGACACTTAGAAATTGTGGCCTGAATGAAATAACAGAAAAGATCCATTATTCTGCATCATTTCTTTCCTGAGTGCATTTAAGCATTTAAGCTTTACTTATATAGTTTTCCCTTTTTGTCTGTACTGGGGAGTCTTTTATCAATTAGCAGCAGTTTTCTGATGCACCATATCCTATCACATATTCCCAACATTTACATCCATGATAACTATAAGGCACAAGTTTATTAGATCATGACTACTTGTAAGTAGGTATCACTAACAAACCAAGGGGAGTGCTTTCCACTTTTCCCCACTGTAAAGTAAAGATAGATACAGAATTAGAGCATGGGGATTTGAATTCCAATTCTGGTTCCTAGCTTACATCCGACCGAAATTATGCAAGAAACTTCTATTTTTTAAAAAATGCATCAATAGAGATATATAAATGACATATATAAACCCACCAGAATATAGAGGTATTCTCCAATGAGGATTCCCTAGATGAATCCCAAGACACAAAATTTTAAAGAGCAATAATAAACTTCATGAGAAAATTCAAGTATTTAAAGAAGACTCAAAGAAATGTCCCAATAGAACTTACAAAAATGAACTTAGAGAAAATATACGGCTGAGTGATGCCCAAGAAAATATAGTCATAAGGCTGAATAAAATGATGAAGACAATCCAGGATTTGGAAAGTGAATTCATTAAAGAGATAGAAATATTGATGAGAATTCAAAAGGATTTGTATTAGTTACCTTTCTGTTGCTGTGCTAAAACACTATTATCAAGACAACCTCATCCTATAAAACATGAACAGTTTATTTGAGCTTATGGTTCCAGAGGTATACGAATCCATCACCTATACAGCAGGGAAGTATGGCAGCTGGCAGACATGGCAGCAGGAACAGCTAAGAGCTCATGTCTGGAACCATCAGCACAGGGCAAAGAAGGAATACTAGAAATGGCATGACTCTAAACTCTCCAATGCTTCCTCCAGTGAAAAACCTCCTACAACAAAGACACACACACACACACACACACACACACACACACACACACACTCAAAGCCTTCCCAAAAGTGACACCAATCGTGGACAAGCATTCAAATGCTCAAGACTATGAAAGACATCCCATTCAAACCAACACAGAATTTAAAATTTTGAAAACTCAACTAAAAAAATTCAAGGGAAAACTTTAAATATAGAATGGATCAAGAAGAATATATACTATCAAGAATCAAAGATAAAGTAGAGGAACCAGACCAAATAAGAAATGAATATGAACATTTTTAAACACAGGAAATGAGCATGCAAGAAATGTGGGACACCATCAGATGATCAAATCTTTTAATTATGGGCACAGATATAGGTGAAGAATATCAGTGCAATGGCATAAACCAGATATTCAACAATATCATAGAAAAGAATTCCCCCAAACTAAGGAAAGATATAGACAACACAGATACAAGAAGCACACAGAACACCAAATAGAAAAGAAACTCCTCACATTATATAATAATTTTAACACTAAATATAAAGAGAAAATACAGAGTATTAAAAGCTGCAAAAGAAAAAAACATAAGTCATATATTTATGAAAACCAAACAGAAAAACAGATGATTTGTCAGTGGAAACTTTAGAAAGCCGGAAAAGCCAGAACCAATACACTCCAAATTCAAATCAAAATAGCTAACCTAGATTATTATACCCAACAAAAGCAAAACTATTTTCCATTATTAAGGAGAAAGAAAAGCCATTCATGCTTCAAACAGGCTAAAATAAATCCTATTTAGTAGGCCAGTCCCAAACAGAATACATAATGCAATAGTTGGGGAGGAGAGGAGTAAACATAACCAAGAGACTGCAGAAAGATAACAAATGATGCTGTAATTACTGAAACATGGAGTATAACTAAGAACACAAACATCAAAAAGAAAAGGACTGAAATCAACACACACCCTTCAATAAGAACCTTAAACTCACATTTTTATTTCATTACAGTCTTCTGCAAGAACAACCTTCTCTAATTAGAATTGAGGTATGCATTGTTCTATGCATATGGCATATGATATTTTGAGTCATTTTATTTCTATATTCACATAACAGAAAATTAGAAGATTGTTTTTTACTTGAAGTCCATGACCTATCCAATCTCCGGTTCTTGGCCCCATCAACAGTACCAAGATATCTGAAATGGAAATAATAAATCATCATTATTTATTTACCTAAATTACCTAAAATACATATAAGTCTATGTGTATACATATACACATGTTGTTTAGATAAGTCATGCTACTTGGGCTAACAATGTCTCCCTGAAGAGCCATAGACTATTGAACAAAAATCTCAGTGCCAGATATTAGAAACTCCCCTTTAAGATTTTGGTCAGAGGAGTCAAGTATAAGTTCTTGCTTTTGCCCTTGGTTGCCTCCTAGAGGTTGGCCTTAAATTCCTATTGCTGTAGGCACTATGGACTTCAGACACAGGAGAATCTGGGTGGATCTTATCTGAAAGCTTCTTCGCTGAGGACTAGGTTTCCTAATATTGGAAGATGCTATGTAAACTTCCAAGAGAGGGTATCAATCAGTAGCCCCACCCAGTTTTGAGACCTATGTACTAAAGCAATGGCCAGTTGACCTGCATAACAAGATATCCTTAGTGGTGCAGTAGTGTTGCTCCAACCCTGGTGATAAGCAAGAGTTCTCTCAGTGGACTTTAAGGCCCACTCACATGTGGGGGTGGAAATCATACCTGGTACTAGAAACCCAGCCAATTACCCACTACTGGTAGGGTCATGGGTCTTAGAAGAGAACCCATTACCACCAATTTACTAAACCAGCTTAATTCCTAATCATATTCTAAATGCTTATCTTTATAGCCACAGATAAGTGTAGCTCTCACTCCTCATTAAAGCAACATTGTTGTCCTCTTTTCCAATTGTCTGCCTTTAAACTGTGACTATCCTAATCAGCAACCGTAACTCCATAACTACCAGCAGCAGCTAGGACACAAGAGCTGCAGCCTGAAGAAATTCTGTTTCCTCAGGCTCCAACTCTTCCAAAACTACTCAAAGAAGTTATCTAAATCTTTGTCCCACTAAAGAATTCAAGAGTCAAAAGTTGAGGTAGAATCCCGCTTCCCAGAGAGGCTGAATAGCCTGCAGTTCACCTAATTCACCTCCTTGCGTCTCCCAAGAAGTCCACATGCTGTTTCTCGCCCCTCATTATAAACCCTTCTCCACCTGGCTCCTCCCTATTACTTCCTGTCAGCTAGTTGCTGACGCAGCCTCTGGAACACAGGTGGATTTTATTCAATCAAATACATCTTTGTATCATTAAACAAATGTTCCAGAGCGTAAACAAAAGTAACACACCTTAAAATAATATTCTACAACACAACTTCTCTTTAAAACAGAAGTAAACCATTAACAATCAGCCAAAATGCAGAGAACAAGCACTTATGTGGTACCCAGCTCCAAAGGATACATCTACCTCAAAACTCCTGCAGCTGATGCTCAGAGTACAACCCAAAAGAGAGGGGCAGAAAGACTGTAGGAGCCAAACAGGAAAGCTGCTGTGAGATTGTGTCTCCTAGAAAAGCAGGAAAGCTTCATCCATGATACCTCAACAATATGGCTACCTAAACAAGACCTGAACAAGTATAATACCAGGAGACATGCCAACATGAAAGGGGAAATTTCACTGAGCCCCACCCTAGACAAAGAATTGCATACAGCTAATGACTATGAAGAGCAAGAAAATTATTCTTTCGCTGGAATGAGTGCCCTAATTAGCTAGCTATCCAATACCAAGAGATAAGCCCTGAAATCAAATATGGACCTCTAGCACTAAATGGCTTAAAAAGGTTATATTTATATATGTAGGGATGTGTATATATGTGTATGTGTGCACTTTTGTTAAAAGAACAATTTTAAAAGGCCATGAGGTCAAGAGGAAGCAAGACTGGGGTACAACATGGGAGAGGATGGAGAGAGAAAAGATCAGGGAAAAAAATAATGTAATTATATTTAAGTTTTTAAAAAGAACATAAAGAGAAAGGAACAGTCCCATTGAGGTATATAATTGACAGTCTTTCTACACAAACTCTTAGATCAAATAGACAAAAGAGTAAGAACACAGAGGATTTGATAACATGACAAGAACAGATGTCATCATATTTATAGTATTTTATGCCACACAAAGACTATATATTTTCTGAAATATTCATCAAATTGACTAAGTAGTTCCAGTGAAACTTAGATTTTTTTAGGACAGTGCTACTTAGATGTGGTCTCTAGAAAACAGCACTGGTCAATAAACTTAACATACATGGAGGAGGGAGGCACACATGCCAGAGCACAAATCAATTCTCTCACTCCATACATACTAAGCTCCACCATACTTAGCTCTATGAAGTATATGAAACACAAAGAATATAAGACATAGTATAACCTTAAATGTGTTTCAAGTATGATTGATTATAAAGGAATTCAATGTTAAATTGTACAAGTTAAGATAATTAGAAAATAACAAATAAAAAGTAAACCAGAAGAACGATGCACGGAGATTAATGGAAAGGAAAAGAGTAAAGTTTGAATGAGACTTCAAGCTCATCCTCTAAAAATGCCAACATTATAAATCATGCCAAGGAAAAGAGCAAATGCAACCTTTGTCAGGGTTGAGAAGGCTCTGGACAAACAAAAAACCTGAGCCCTGGGGCCCAAAGGACTGAGCTCCAACTGTGTCAGGAGAATTTTCAGATGGTGGAGAAACTCAGAAGTGTAGGCAGAAGTTTGCTTCTGATGACATTCGGTGAGAGAAAAACAAATGAGACACTTCTGGGTTTACTTCAACTATGAAGTAGAAACATGACCACTTCATGACTATGTTAAATGACTCTCACTGCCAGTACTCACTAAGCTGAGACCACTGGAAATCACTTTGAAAAAGCTATTTTTGCCAGCTGACAAATCAGAACACCTGTTACATTCATAACTTCTTATTTCTCATGTGAAAATCATTGTATTGATGAAAAGTGGGTTATTGACCCATAAGATGTGGGCAGTCTAGAGGATGCAGTGGAGGATGATGAGTCCCTACTACAATAAAACAATTCCCATTCCATATGTCTTGCTGCTTCCAACTGCATCTCTGAAGTCATAAAAATGAGCCCCATTGTGCCTGTCCTTTTGTTATTATTCTATGGTATCCAGAATTAGTACCCAAGAAGAGGATGAGGAGAATCAGATTGAAAGAAGATATGCCAACTGGGAGGGACTGCGGACATCTCCTGGCATCAATGGATGCATTCATTAGCAATAATGCATGTAAAATACTAGATTTTAACAGATACACATAATTGTTAAAAACTATTTTGAGAGTTTGGAAAATGATCTGGACTGGCCTGAACAGCACTAAAGTACAAATATCTCCCCCACACACAAAAAAATAGCTGGGCAGTGGTGGCATACACCTTTAATCCCAGCACTCAGGTTGCAGAGGCAGGCAGATCTCTTAGAGTTTGAGGACAGCCCGGGCTACAGAGTGAGTACCAGAGAAGACTCTAAAGCTACACAGAGAAACCTTGTCTCAAAAAAACAAACAAAAAGAACAAAGATCCTAAGCAGAAAACTTTCAAAGACTACAGAAGGTAGGAATACTTGATATATAATATAAAATAATATATAATATGTAAGCTAATAATTATATATTATAATAATTATATGTTATATGGTACTTACATAATATAAAATCAGGTTCTTTGATACATTCATGGGCAGATTGGCAAGGAAAGAACTGAATATTGAAAAATAAATCTCCCAAGAGGGGGATATGGTTTTTCTTTATGGCACAGCCCTTTTAGGCAATATCTAAAATCAAAATGGAGTGGGAAGAATCCTGGATGTAGATTGTAACAGAACAGGATCACTTGAAGTAAATTGGGCCTAAATAGTACAGTTTCCAAGGCTCTTTGATAGTGCTTCCTTACAGAACTGATTCTTTCTTTTTCTTATCCTATAAAGGTCTCAGGAATCAGTCAGTCAATAGGATTCCAATTGATTTGTATAGTCCAAAACATAAAGGTGAAAAAAGCTCAAAGACACATTAATAGACAACTTCCTCATCCAGTACATTCGAGTATTGTCTGTATGAGAGTATCTCGCTTGATTCTTAGGCCTTCGCTCTTGAGGCCAAGGGAAATTTCCTACCATGGGGCAATGACTCATGAAAACTGGCTTCTGTGATAGTAAGTGCTAAGCAAAAGTCAATAATTACTATTCTGCCTTCTATAGTAATCAAATTAAGGCCAAGTTGCATTCTGGGTAAGGCTGAAGACATTATCATGACCATCAAAGATTTGGAAAGTCACAAGTGTGTTAACTTTAGTTAATTTCTTCCATCGCCTTTTTTTTATAATATGACACCTTGTATAAGTTGGGCAGGTACTCTAACACTGAACTAAACCCTCACCTGTTAATATATTTTTTCTTCTTCATAAATTCATTTATTTTTAAAACAATCTTTTCTCATTCTATGTTGCAAGGGGAACCCGCTTGTTTGTCACAGCTGACCAGCTAGCTTAGTCCCAAAATAACCACACAGAAATTGCATTAATTAAATGACTGCTTGGCTCATTAGTTCTAGCCTCTTATTGGCTAACTCTCACATCTTGATTTAACCCATTTCTATTAATCTGTATATTGCCATGTGGCATTGGCTTTCCAGGAAAGATTCAGCATGTCTGTCTCTGG
>LOJH01025479.1:11403-23929 GCA_001685095.1 Ellobius talpinus
TGTGTACTTTGTTACTGTAACACAGCAAACATATTTTCTGCACCCCAAGATAAACTGGTAGGGTGCAGTGGTGTACACCTGTAATCCTAACACTCAGGAGACACACAGGAGGATCATAAGTTTGAGGCCAGCCTGGGCTACACCTCAAGACCCCCATCTCAGAAAAAAGCTTGAAATAGCATGCCTGTGTTACTGCCAACTTTCTCTTTTTCCACATATCCCTGTCCCCTGAAACGCCCCCCTGTGCTCCCACTGTCTGACTGACTCAAGAGGAAAGCTGGGATCACAGTTTAACAAGTCAATTCTAATCTCCATTCTCACCAATCAAATGTTTCTTTCTCCTAGTCAGGAGATAGGTTAGTGGCTGAATCACTAGTCTTAAGCTGGCATCATGTGACTGGCATCATAGAAGAGCAAGTGGGAGGGGTGTCACCCCTTATGGTCCACTTGTTAATGCAGTTCTGTTTTGACACACTTGCCCCCACTTAGTCCCAGGGATCCCCATTTCCACTACTGTGGACCTTGTGGCTTACAGCTCTGTTGCTGTCTTGTGCCTCTTTTGCTCAATCCCCACCTTTAGAACCCCTCAAAGTTGTTGGACATACAGGCTCTCAGCTCTCACAGGAATTATCTTCTGAAGTCAGTTAACAAATCAGGAATTATCTTCTGAAGTCAGTTAACAGTTCAGAGTTTGTACCTTCCAAGTAGATTTTTGTAAATAACATATTGCCCAATGCCAGCGACTCCATAAATGAGGAATTCTGTATTTGGCTGTTACCTCAATCTGCTAGTATCCATCAACTCATTTCTAACATGCTTGAGTTCCCGGTTTGCTTTGCTGATAACTGTCTTCATGGCTGGCTTAGTACAGTGTCTCACTTTAAAGCCAATCCAGACTTGGGAGCCCTTCTCTTCCCTGTCCTTTCCGGGTGACTGGAGAGGCCACCTCTGTGCTTTCTTCTTACTTGGTATTCCAACACCATGATGGTAAAGTTGCCATCCATACACCGCCAGACTGGAAACGCTACAGGGAATACACTTCTGAGAATGAAAATACGTTTAAAGAGAGATGGTGGCTCTGACATTGCATTTGAACCTGAGTCCCTGACAGCTTCGTGATTAGGAGGGCTGATAGGTGAGGCAGCTCTGAGGGAGCCAGTGACTGTTCAAGCATTCTTTGACATAAGATAATGAGAGGATATTCTCATTTTCATTTGAATATTTGCATTTTCACTCAAATCTTAAGAATTGTTCATTTTGTCCCATGCAGTAAAAGGGATAGGTGAGTTTCAGGTCACTGCAGCGAACAGAACGTAATGAGCTCAATGTCTTCATCAGGTTAAAAACAGTTTGTGTTTGGTGAAGAACAGGAGACAGGATGGAAGGCAACTGTCTTGTTCTTGTTGGAAAAGTACACTGTATAGTACTTCCATTTAAAAATGGGTTTTTATTGAAAGTAGCACAGCTCAGTAGCAGAACTGGAATATCATGAACTTACTGGAGATGTGGAATTTGTTTTTACATGTTTTCCTAGGCAGAAAAATTACAAAACTCCTGGGTACAACGGCACACGCTTGTTATCCCAGCACTTGGGAGGTAGATGAAGGAGGATTGGGATCTTAAGATTATCTTTGGCTGGGTCACAAATTCAGGATCAGTCTGGACTACATGAGACCCCTGTTCTCAATTTTTCTCCCCCCTTTTAAAGATAATGACTTTTCAAAAATTGGAAACACAAATTGATGTTTTCGTGTTAAAAAAAAATTCACATAACCCACGGTGTGTTGTACCGTGCCTGACTTGCCCTGATGGCTGTGTCCCCAGGATGCCTGTTCATTTTCTAATCACCATCTGCATTGTAATGCACAACTTTTGCAGTTCTGAAACTCCAGTTTTAATTCTGTATTGACCTTTCTTTGTAGGTGTCCTTGCTGGTCATGACAACCGTGTTAGCTGCTTAGGTGTGACTGATGACGGCATGGCTGTGGCCACCGGCTCCTGGGACAGTTTTCTTAGAATCTGGAATTAACGGTGTTCTATCTTCTGTTCTCCAGTGGCTATCTGGAGAAATCCATGCTACAGCCTATAGCTGTGAGAAGAAACTCTACCTTCTATTTGTGGATGAAGATTTTTCTATTGAGATGACTACATACGAAAGAAAGTGTCTTTGAATAAAGTACAGCCAAATGGTGGTCAGAGACAATCAAGACTAAGGTCCCTTGCTGAGGGCGAAGGGCCTGGGTATTGAGCAGTTGTGTCGACATTAAGCCCGGCAGATTCCTGCTTGTGCTGGTCCTTTTTCTGTAGATTAGAATGCACATTCTATAGCAGGTGACTGTTGTGTCTGCATTTTGTTAGGGACTCCCCTTGAACTCTGTATATATGAGAAACATCACATTTTTAAAGTATTGTCATGGGAGAGCCAGGACCCGTAATAGGCAGAAGTGATATTGTAGATATATGTGCTGTCTGAAGGAGTCCCCTTGGGCTGACATTGCATTTGAGTCACGAAGGCCTCCTGATTAGGAGAGCTGATAGGTGAGGCGGCTCTGCAGAAGCCAGTGGCTGTTCATGCATTCTTTGCCATACTAGGGATCTAAGTAAGTGCTCCTTTTGAGTCATTTGAGGGGACAGGTGATGTGAAGGCCAGGGGGTAAAAATTTCACCGACATAGGGGGCACACTGAAATGTCATTACAATTTATTATATTATAACCAGTAGACATTGGCATGTATGTCAATTTTTGGTATTCTAAAAGGCTGAGCCCTTTGAACCTTTAGATCTTGCTGTTAATTTCACATTCTGAAACCAAGTTTGTAGAATGTACTAGTATTTCAGAAGTTTGACAAAACCTGACTTGCCCCTGCTTCTGAAGACTCCTGTCCAGTATTCTCTGAATGGGTAGGAAACAGTGGCTCACCTTTTAAAATTTTTGAGAAATATAAACTCATCCACTCAACAGGCACTAACATATATAAGATGGCTTTATGAACTCTGTGTAATGTAAGATCTGAATTGGTATAAATTATCTGCACCCTTAAACTTTTGCTCTTCTATTTTGGTGGTGCTGCAGAAGAAATCTAGGGCCTTGTGCCCACCAGGCTTGCTCTGCACTCCTGGCTCCTCAGATGGAAGCAAGCGTTCTGCTGCCGTGCAGTAATTCCTCCGGAGCATGACATACCTGTTCCTATGCAGCTTGCAGCTGAGTGTCCAGAGCTGGCCCCTAGAGCCTAAAGCATTGTTTCAGAGGGTCTGCTCACAGCAGGCTGTCCAATTGCTTGCTCTGTCTGTCACTGGGCTGTCCTGCCTCTCCCCTTGTTTTCTCCTACAAATTTAAATGACTGACAATAGCAGGTGCTGCCTTCATGGGTTACCTGGATGTATACAAAACATTGTATGAAACTCAGTAACATGTATGTTGCTGTTTAATAGTTTGTTAAAGTTGATCACCTGTAACTGTAACTTTAACACTTCCAAACTCTGGAGTTTTCATCCTTATACTGTGACTGTGCCCATGTATGTGTCTGCTGTGATGAAATCAGCATCAGCTTTATTAAGGTCAGTTGCGCTTCACGTACTACAGTGGACAGAGCCTCCTCCCACACAGCTCCAGGGTTGGACCTGAGTGGGGCAGAATGGGAATGAAAAGCAGACACAGGAGAGCTGGGGCCATGGAAGAAACTGCAGCCCCCAGGAAGTGAGTTTGTTACATGGAACGGCCCAGAGTTGGTGCTGCTGCATACAGATGAACAAGGAAGCAGCCTTTACGGTATGCAGCTGGACCAAGGAGACAGGGTTAGCTAATCTGGGTGAGGGTGCTATGGTGGACACAGCCCATCAACACTCATACTCAAGCCATTCTTCCACACGACTGAAGCAAGGGTCCTTGCCATAGCAGCACCCGTGTCACAGCACACATTCACTCAGGGCTTCCTTTGCTCCCAACAGCAGAGAGGTGAACTGAGATACAGTATTGAAGAGAAACAGACCATCAATGGCAGGTTTGACTGTGTACCTTAATCCTTATTCTGGGACCCCTTTGCTCTTGCCTATTTGTGAAATAGGGAGGTTACTTTATGAAGCATAGCTCTCTGAAATAGGGCACAATTTACTTAAAAGGGAAGAATAAAAAAGACAGTGCTGGGCTGGAATCTAGCCCTCCTTGTACGTGCTGCCCAGAAGGCGCTCTACCTCTGGGCTGCACCTGCAGCCTGCCCAACCCAAGCCAGAGTTGAGGCACATTAGAGGATCACAATCATTTCCCCAAAAGGGTATGTTTCCAAGACTGCTGTGTAACTCAGAACTCATCCAAAACTCTGTTCAAAACAGCACTTCTAATATGTATTTTAAAACGGGGCTAAAGGATTTAATCTGTGGTAAAGTGCTTGAAGCACAGGGCCCTGGGTTCAGTCCTCAGCTGTGTGTCAGTCAAAAGTCATACTGAAGAATTCTATGGCCCTAAATATTTTAAAATGGAATTCAGGGCAGGAGAGTTGGCTAAGCAGATAAGAGCACTTGTTACTCTTGCAAAGAACCTGGGTTCAATTCCCAGCAACCATGTGGCAGCTCACAACCACCTGTAACTCCAGTCTCAGGGAATATGACTTCCTTGGGCACAAGGCAAAACATGTGTACACATAAATCTGTTTTAAAAAGGGGGTGTGCTTTCATATTATTAAAAGCTTGTGTAGAACAGAATTTAAAGATTTCCCTTACAATGTAGCTGGAGAGTAACCATGAGGAACATATGGCTCACTGCACACAGTGCCAACGTTTGGCACAGACAGTAGTGACCTTAGTCAAGCTGCTTTCTACTGGTGGGTACCTTTAGGGTTTCTCTGCAGTTTGTTGTGGCTAAATACACTGGTTTGCCTGAGACTTCCCGAAATTAGCCTATATAATGTGCCTTAGCAGACTGATGCTTAGCATGCAAAACATCAAACAAAAGTTGTCTCTGAGACCGGCAAGATTTTTAACATTTTGCTGTGGCTTCTGCCTTGGCCTCTAGCTGAGTCCACAAGCATCTTTTCCCCAAGAGTATTGTAAAGGCACATGATCTTTTCTAAAACATTGTAACCATCATGTAGTTGAGTGAATGTCTCAAAGTGCTGTTTGGCAAGGACAGCTCTCTCTACCTTGAGATGAGCAAGTTCATTTTTGGCAGCTGTGCTCCATGTAATACTCCAGGTCCCTAACTAGCTGGGGGGTTGCATGTGAAGGACCACAGAGGGACCACTGAGAGTTGAGGCCAGTCAGCCAGGGCTATCAGATGGAAACCTTATTTATCCCAGGGACTGGAGAGATGGCTCTTCTTATAGAGGACATGAGTACAGTTCCCAGTTCAGGTGGCTAACAACTGCCTGTAACTTCAAGGGACCCAAAGCCCTCTTCTAGCCGCCTCAGGCCCCTGCACACACAAACATAATTTAAAATAAATCCCCCTTTAAAGAAAAAGAAACCCTATCTTTAAAAAAAAAAGGACCATAAAAATGACCATTCTATTGTTGAAAGTACTCTCCAATCCCATTGATGACTTAGGTTTAGGAGTAAAACTAAGACTTTGTTTTAGAAATGAAACTATTCAGGGAAATTAAGTGGGTATGAACGTCTTGGATTTTGAATCATAATGCACATTCTTGTATTAACTAGCCTAGAAAAACTGAATAAGCAGACCCCAGATGGACCCTGCCATCATTTAAATACAGAACATTCCTTTAGATTCTGCAGATCAGACCTGGCTTGTACTGTGTTTGCTCTCTGGCCACTGTGGAAAGCGTGATTTAAAATGATGTCTTAGCTCATCCTCAGGTGAGCTGGTTTTACCAAGATGATATTAAATTGATCCTGTGGAACATGAGGCGCACAGCAGGCTCACTTCTGTTGTTCACTGCTTACAACAGGCGCTCATGGGATGTCTGAGTCAGCACTGTTAGCCACAGGCAGATGGAACATCTTGTATTTAGGAAATATTTTCCATGTTTATAGTTTTCTAAGAGTTTTTTTTCTTAAACCCAATGGCTGATTTTGTATAACAGGTGTAATAATGTAGCATTATGAGGGAAAAAAAACTTTTTCAACTATATGAACTGTATCCAACAAAATCTTCCATAGCATAGTCTGTTAACTCGGACTTCCTGCTACAGCTGTAGGTTGTCCAGGCCCTTCTGTCTTTACACACCGGTGCTCTAACCTATCATTCTCTCCTCGGAGAGGCTTCTCTTTGAACATCGCATCGTCTCACCGAAGCCATGAGATAGCATAAATGTGTCTTGAAGCAGATTTGAAAATTTTTCTATAAGGCACCTTGGAAATGTCCTCAAATATTTTCAACACAGGAAGCCAGCTGACTATGAATGTCAGCCATATGTCTAAAGCTTTCCCATACAAACAGGACCTGTGCCAGGATCCAACAGTGTTGAGACAGAACAGTGATCCCCTTATTTGTACAGTAGCTTGTGAAATGCTGTTGTAGTGAGCTGTACTATACTCTGTAATCAATAAAGTGCTTTTCACTGTCTTTCATTGTACCATGTTTTAAGTCAAATTTTAGTGAGATTTTTAAAATTAAGTCCCAGAACTAATTCAAGTTCAGTACTTCCATAGTTAACTCTACTTCCTTTGTTTAAATGCTGTTTTTGTTGCTGTTGTTGTTTTTTAATAAGAAAGGAAGTAAGGGAGAGACTGGAGTGTCACTGACCCAATGCTAGCTTTTAGTTTATTATTAAAGCCACCCATTTCTCATTCACAGATAGGTCATTCCTTCCCTTGTGGAGCACAAGAACAGGTCTGTAATTCTAGTAGCTGGGAGACAGACACAGGAAGATCCCAAGTTTGAGGCCAGCTTGGACTTGTAAGACTGTCTCAAAAGAAACAACATCCATGCTTCCTCTGTAGCTTACTTGGGGTAATTTAGTTCCATTTTTTTAAATTGAAAAAAAAATCTATTCAGTGTTTATATCTCATTACAATTTTAAGATTAATGAAAGAGTTTGAATTAGTTACCAAGACAAACATAAAACATTAGAGTCAGGCATGACACACGCCTTTAATTCCAACATTTGGGAGGCAGAGGCAGGTAGATTTCTGAGTTTAAGAGCAGTCTGGTCTACAGATCAAGTTCCAGGACGGCCAGGGCTACACAGAGAAACTCTGTGTCGAAAACACCACCAACAGAAAAGGTTTGTATTCTACCTGTTTAGGGAGTCCTACTGGCTCAGTACTTACAAGTTGCATGCCTACCATGGAAAACCTCTCAAACTGCCACTGACAGTGGCAAACCGGGATCTCTCTCCCTGTGACTGGCCAAAGGAACTAAATGGGAGTGGTGCAGTAATCGGGGCCTCGGATGTGAGAAAGACTTATATGACTATCATGAGAATGACTGGGAATAGAAAATGAAAAGTCACTAACAGAGATAAATGCTGCATTTATCAACTAACAGCAAATAGGTTTATTTTCATCTTGCAAGCTTGCATACACTTATAAAAATGTCTTAAAGAGTTAAAGATCATATAAAGCTTATAAAACTGTAAACATACAGTAAATCATCAAGTATGTGTGCAGTAACTGAGCAGTAACTGTCATGATTACATTCTGTGTAATGCATGAGCCCAGCCACAGGTGCACTCTAGTCTGGTAGAAAAGCTGGCTTCCAGCAGTTAAACACTCTTTTTCTCAACAGCCACGACTTCATCAGCTGGGAACTGCACTCCTATCTAGTGATGGAAAGCATTCTGAACAATGAACACTCGTTCCCAGACTTCAGAGTACACTGAGACCACCTGCAGGGCTTCTTAAAGCTTGCTACAGACTCCAAACTTGATATGATTCTACAACTCTGTGTTGAGCTTGAGAACCTGCACTTACAAGTTTCAAAGTAATGTTGATAACCCAGTGATCAAACCCAGAGAACTACACTGAAGCATGCTAATTATGTGGCCAGAAATTAAAGACCTCAGTGTAACTTTGTAACTTAGGTTAGCAGACCTTGATTTCAGATAAGTTTTTCATGTAATTTTCACCTAATCCCACTTGGTTACCATTTGGGGGGTGAAATATCAGCAATAAAAGCAAAATGTAGTCATGTGTGTTTAAATTTGAATACTGCAGCCCCAAACCCAATTTTCCTAAAGCGCAAGTAATTCTGAAACTTTTCGATGGTCTAAATAGTGGTATAAAATATTATAACATTCTTTAAAATTTTAAAAATAAGAGTGTACCTATGGTACGCACACACCTTTAATCCCATCACTTAGGAGGTGGATCTCTGTGAATTCAAGGACAACCCAATGGATTGCATTGTCTCCTGGATGGCACAGCTGGCATCTAGAAAATACTCATAGGTTAGCACTTTATTTTCATAGTTGGGTCGGAGAAGCAACCTTCCTTGCCATTTAAAAGTATTTCCATAGACACTGTCAACCAGCCTCTAGCACAGAGGTTTATGGTTCATAATACCTGAACCATAAACATTTCACTAACACAGTGATTTTTATGGTTGTTTTTGTTTTGTTTTTTTCAAGATGGTTTCTTTGTATAGTAGTCCTGGCTGTCTGGAACTCACTTTGTAGACCAGGCTGGCCTCGAATTCACTGAGATCCACTTGTTTCTACCTCCTGAGTGCTGGGATGCCACCATTGCCCGGCAAGAGTGATAATTTTTAATGGGGGCCCAAGGAAATTCATGTAATTAAAGTCAAAGCTTCAAGTGGGGACAAGCCCAGTGTGTCAGTGAGATTCCTCCCAAGGATCCATTTGTCACAGTCATGTCACCATACGCCACATACACCTCCTGTGCCCCATGCTAGCCATCCCTTCTGACCGTCCACCTCATGTTTAGGCAGAAGACCTCTCCTTGTTGGACTCAAGGCTGGAAATGTTAGAGACAGAGCAGAAGACCAGAGCCAGATACTTCATGTGTGACTATAATGACAGGCCTTCTTACGATTTCACATGAGTTTTAATGAGGATAAAACTGTGTAGTAATGGTTACATCCTTGCTGTGAGTGCGAAACCCAGGAGCAGCCCACACTCCCTGGTGTGAACAAATCATCTGATAAAGAAATTCTGTATTCTCATTAAAGAATGCATCAAGAGCTAGTGAAGGAAGATGAAAAGATCTCTAACTCCTGGATGCCAGGAAGCAGTTACTTAGAATCAAAGACAGAAAGCCCTGGTTAAGAGTCGCAGGACCCCTCAGAGGCTGCACAGCTGGTTCCACTGACTCTAAAGGAATCCATCATTTAACCCAACAGTTCAGTCTTTAAACTACAGCTAATGATGTTATTGCGACACTTCAAAAAGTGTGCCCTCCCCCAAGACAGGTCATTACCACAGTCTCTGCAAGGCATCAGTACTCAGAGTAGTAATTCATACTGAGGTCACTTCGTAAAAATAGTTCTCCCCTTCTTCCAAGTCCGCTTCCTCCAATGCGATCAGCACAGCAGCCTTTGTTAAGATTCTTCATTGCTTGAATGCAGAAATTGCTTCGAAAAATTCTCCAGCTCACTTTCAAGTTGAACGGCTTTATTTCTAGTTAAGACAATGAATACACCTAATTATCCTAACAGTCAATGAGGAAAAATACGTTCTATCCAAACTGAGAAACAGCGCTCTAAGCAGCTGTGGCCATCCTTATTGAAACTCATACATGATTGTTGGTTACCACGTGGCTCCTGCCATGCTCACAGTGAATACCTCAGAGTCTAGAGCAATAATAAGAAGGTGTGGACTTCAGTATCAAAACAGCCTAACAGAGAGCTTAAACAGGAGTCACATCTTACATCACGGTCATAACTGTAAAGTGTAAAGTACTGAATGACTCACATGCTACATGCAAAGAAGCTGGCAAGGAACACATTAGAACTATACTTGATGTAATAAACTATCTATGAGAGGAAGCCCTGACTGAACTGCCAGATACAGATGTACGCAGCATATTCGCATACCATGCTAGGGCATGTACTCACAAAGAAGGGACTCTATTTGGAGAGAAGGAGTTGTTTTGCTCTCTCTGCACATGTGGCTGAGGTCACAGAAGTGAAATGTACGTATGCTGGTAAATATATTTCTTCAGGTGACACTCCTGAGACACTAGACAGGATGGTTGAGCCTAAGTTGGTACAGCTGTGATCCCAACCCGCCATGGGCTGCTAGGCTAGACTGACTTCCAAGAGGACTGCACTGTGAACATCAGAGTGCACTTGGACACGCTCGGGGCTCACAGACACTCCACACCTGGGCTGTGCTGCAGCCTACTGTCTAGGCTGGAAACTGGCTTGGGGTGAGAACGCTACAATTCATGAAAACAGAAGTTGAGCACTGTGCTGCACTGCACCCTTGCAAAGGCAATGACGAACGTGAGCGCTGTATTTACACATTTTCATTTGACTAATTAATTACATATGCACCCCAAACTCAAGCCATGAGGACCATCCTCCAATCTGCAAACACTAGCCATAAAGCTGTTCTTTGATGCAGAGCTATACGCTGTGTGATCCCTGAATCAGCAGTGTTGCTCAGGTGGTGCACAACAATACGCCCAGACATGCTGGCAAGGGAGTGAAAATAACAACTGCCAAGTTAGACCTGATGGTGACACTTCCACTACTGTCTCCCAAAGGATCCATAATAAATCATAACAAAGCAGAAGTCCAATTTATCAGGACACTTGTAGATTCACTGCTTCAAAGCAAGTGTCCTTAGTCCTCAGAAAGAACAGAAGCTATGTTTTTGGTTTTATTTGTTTGTTTGGGTTTTTTTTTTTGTTTGAGTAAAGTCTCCAGTGGCCCAGGCTGACCTTGACCGTGCTGACACAATGCCCAACTGTCATTTTAAATTACTGAACTTCTGTTCTGAAAGAGAATTATCTGAACTTCTGTTCTGAAAGAGAATTATCCTAGCCTAACAGAGAGTAGAAGTCCAGGAAATTTCCTTTGGCTCAGATGGATTCCTGCTGCAACTGGCTTTCACTGAAATTTCAGAGCACAAGGGACTAAACATGGACAGTTACTGTCTTTTTAAAAAGATTTATGTATGTTGGCCTGCATGTATGTACTTGCACTTGCTTGACTGGTGCTGAAAAACGTCAGAAGAAGGCACAGAATCTCTTGGAACTAGAGTTATAGGTGGCTGCTGGGTGCCCTTTCCTGTATACAGTCTTCAGTTTTATGAAGTCCATGTGGGTGCTGGGAACCAAGTAGGGTTCCCCGGAAAAGTATCAAGTATTCTTGCTGAGCCATCTCTCCAGCCCCAAACATGAACTCTTAATTTAAAGCAACAAGAAAGTTAATTTAAAAGTTCTAATACAAAGTCATTAGTGACTTCATATAATTACATTTTGGATGTGAGATGAAATTAGATATTCATGTTATTGAGAGGAAAAAAGTTTACCTTAAGAGCTTCGAGTTGTTTTGTATTTTCTCCAGCTGATCTATTTCTTTGGATAATTTAGCAATTTCTTCTTCCAGATGTTTTTGAGTAACATCAACTTGTTGGCACAGTCTAGCAAAAGTGGTAGCCATTTCTCTAAAAAAAAATATACATATGTTTTCTGAAACAAATACATATTAATAAGAAAAACTTAGTTTTGTTTTTGAGACAGGGTTTTGTTGTTTTGAATAAGTCCTGGCTGTCCTGGAACTCAGATCCACCTGCCTCTCTCTGCCTCTGGAGTGCGGGGACTAAAGGTATGCACCACTATGCTCAGTTAAAGAGGAAATCTTCAATACTAGCTAAGCCAGCATGACACTTGGAAGCTTAGGGCAACTGTAGGCTCCTTTATTTTACCTGAAGACAACATGCTCACAAGACTTGGCTTCGGCTGCCACAGGACCATGAATACAAATGAGACAAATGCTAGGACTGCTAGAAGAAAACAAAGGCAGCACCCTACAAGACAGAGGAGCAGGAGAGGACTTTCTGAAGAGGACCCATCAGTTCAGGAATTTAGGCCAACAACTGACAAGTGGAACCTCATAAACTGAAAAGCCTCTTTACAGCAAAGGACACAATCAACTGGAGGAAGAAACTCACAGTGTGGGACAGATACTGTCAGTTCTAAATCTGAGAGATTAGTATCCAGAATGTAGAAAGAACTCAAAAAAACAAAAGTCAAGAAAACAAACCACCCAAGTTAAAAAAAGAGGGGGGGGCTTTAGATCTGAACATAGTCCTCAAAAGAGGAAAAATGGCTTAAGAAATATCTCAAAAATTATTCTACCATATGACCCAGCTGCTGGACTCAATCTCCTCCTTCAGATATACTTGCTCAGTTCATTGGTACTCTATGGACAACAGTGAGAAATGGACACATACATGTCCTTCAGCTGATGGAAATGTGGTACAGAAACACTATGGAAAACTGCTCAGCAGCAAAGAAAAATGAACTTTTCAGGTAAATGGACAGAACTAAAAAAGATCACATTGAGTGAGGTAACCCAGACTTAGAAAGACAAATATATGCACTCTTATTTATGGATCCTAGTTCTGAATCCTTATTACACACACACACACACACACACACACAC
>LOJH01025480.1:7142-18727 GCA_001685095.1 Ellobius talpinus
AAGAACTGAGTTCAAATCCCAACTAATATCAGATACAGTATGTGGGGGGAAGACCTCTAATCCAAACACACAGAATGGGAGTTGAGGACAAGGGAATCCTCTCAGGGCCAGCTAGCTGGCCTGGTAGGAACAAAAGTTCCCATCTGGAGCAGTAGAAGGCAAAGACCAGTGTTTAAGGTAGTCTTGTGACCTTCACTCAATCATAGCCTATGTGAATCTACAAATCTATATTCTATTTCTTTTTCATACACACACAATTGTAAATTCAACTAATTCTGTCAACCAGCTCTACCCATTTATAGTCACAGAGAATTTAGGAAATTATCTCCGAGGACAATGCATTAAAGGCTGTATATTTATTATAGCTTGAATTCAGGGATTGTGATATTTCTGGAAGTTTTTTTATTGTTCAGGATTATTTTAGTTAACCTGGCTTCTTACTTTGGAATATGAAATTGAGTATTTTCTTTTCAAGTTCTGTAAAGAATTGTGTTGGAATTCTTATGGACATTGTGTGGAATCTGTAGATTGCTTTTGGTAGGATGGCAATTTTTACTATTCTAATCCATAAGCATAATAGATCTTTTCATCTATCTTCTGATACATCTTTAATTTCTTCCTTCAAAGATGTGAAGTTTTATAAAACACCAATAGGCAAGGCATTAAGATTGAGAATTAATAAATGGTATCTAATCAGACTGCAAAAGACACCATCAATAGTACAAAACAGTATCTCACAGAATGGGGAAAATTATTTCACCAACTCCACATCTGATAGAGGGCCAGTATCCAAAATAAATAAATAAATAAATAAACTAGATGTAAAAAAACTGAATAATCAAATTTCAAAATCGGATACATACTTAAACAAAATTCTCATTAGAGGAATCTGAAAGACCTGAAAAACTGTTAAGAAAATATTCAATCTCTTTAACCATAAGGGAATATAGGACAAGATGATGAAATAGGTGTGCAATTGGAAGGCAAAATGGAAATCTAAGTGCAGTGGAAACTTCCTGGAATCTATGTGGTTCAACCTAGTGAGGAACCTAGTAATGGAGAATATAGAGCCTGAACCAATTGCCTTCTGTAACCATACTAGGTTATGAGTGGTGGGACTGGGATACCAACCTAGTCACAAAATCTGTTACCCACAACCTGCAAGACGCACTGGGGCAATGGTGGCTCAGAACTTGTGGGAATGCCCAACCAATGAGTGGTCTAACCTGAGGTCCCTGCCCATGCCCAACACTGCCTAGATATCCAGGAAAGGATCCAAAAGCAGAATGGCTCAGAGACCTGACATAGAACTGAACACTACTGTCAAAAAGAAATTAAAGGCAACAAGTAATCTCTAATTATATTCTGCTGTATTAATTGGATGAGCACCTATCCCAATCATCATCAAAAAGGCTTCCTTCAGCATCAGAAGAGAGCATAAAAAAAGCTCCACAGCCAAATATTAGGTTGAGCTCAGGGAACTCTGTAGAAGAGGGGGAGGGCACCGGGAGAACAGGGCTCATGGAATCAACTAAGCAAAGCTCATAGGCGCTCACAGAGTCTGAAGCAGCAACCACAGAGCATGTATGATTTTCCACCAGGCCCCTTCATACATAGCTTGGAGTTTGTTTGACTCCTAACAATGGGAGCGGGGGGTGTCTCCAACTCCTTTGCTTGCTTCTGGGACCTATTTCCTCTTACTGGTTTGCCTCATCCAGCCTTGATAGGAGGGTATATTCTTAGTCCCTGAGACTCATTCCTATCAGGGTCGGTTTTCAGCCACTTAGGCAGTTAGACTCTTTTGCTGATAAACTGAAGCAAGTTAACATTGTGTATTATTTCAGGATATTGAGGATTGTTAAACTATGGGACTATGGCCAATTGTTTTAGACATGTAGGCATGTGACACACAGGCTTTTTGGGTGAGCTTGACTCATTTAACCAGCTACACATGATCATGCTATTTATAATTATACAATAATGCTCAGCTTTTGCTTAAGATTAATCTGCTGTTATATGAGTACAGAAGGCCCCCCTCAGGGCAAAGTTCTGTAAAGATTGCTCTATTGCAGGGGGTCCTCAATATTTGAAAGGCCAAATACCTCACAGTTTGTGCCCAGTTTTCTTTGTTCTACCCTGGTCTCAAAGAGTTAATTTTTATCTTCTATCTTCCGGTGTTATTCACTCTTCCCTGCAGTGCCTATGAATGTAAGATTTGCTCCCATCAGCAGACTCAGAAGTGTGGTTATATCTTGCTTGCCTCAAATCTCAAATACAAAATGATCCTTCATAATTAGACTATATGGACTGAACCAAGGAATATGTGTGTTTAACTCTGAAAGGTACCTGTTTCCATTTTAGGACAGAGGAATCCTGTGGTTCATCATAGGTCAAATATATGGCCCTGAAACCATTGAAATC
Source organism: Ellobius talpinus (assembly GCA_001685095.1). Lineage (NCBI taxonomy): Eukaryota > Metazoa > Chordata > Mammalia > Rodentia > Cricetidae > Ellobius > Ellobius talpinus. Next base: position 9,564 of record LOJH01025480.1, read on the forward strand.
CCAAGTACTTCTTACTTAGAGACTTTTTCCTGTCCAAGTGAGTCAATTATAAACCCCTGACCACCTCTTCCATTCTCTCTCATCTGGGAAGTGCTGTCCACATTTCCATCAAGCCTGAGAGAGACATAGTTGCTCTTTACATCATACCTAGTTTCTCAAGGGAGTTAGCTTTGCTTTGACCCCTTTTATTTCAGTATCAGAGGCAAAATTTTAAGGCTAACTTGTCATCTCTCTTGTCCCAAGTTTGATAGAATGGTTTCATGTGTTTGAAATAATTGGTTAAATCCACCTTGTTTAGGCATATACTTTCTGTGTGCCCCTCCACTCTCATCTCATAAATTCCTTTGGCTAGCTATCAAACTATATTATCTAATATCATCCAGCTCTTGAGAAAAATCCAAATTTAGTCTAGCTATTTCAACAAATATTTACTGCCTTTCTGTCTTGTCACTTTTTGTAAATAAGTGGTTGACTTGAAACTATAATCTTGTTCTATCATTTTGCTGCCTTAGAACATAAAGAACCTGCTAATAGATTGATGTTCCTAAACCAAGTCTTTTGCTTTTAGTTCATTCAACTGCTGTCAATGTGGACTTCTTCTCTATCAGCCATTATTCTAGGAATAAGAGACTTGGTGATAAAAGATAACTACCATGACACTTTGAATAAATGTAGAGTCTGATTTTGAGAGCCTCATGTTCAAAAAAATAAACAAGACATGTGGGATATCAAATGGAAATAAAATAAATACATTTATTTTTGATATATTTATGTGGTGTTTGTGTAAGTGTGTGTGTGTGGAGGGTAGGTGCCTGTGTGTATGCACATGCATGCCATGACATAGGTGGAGATCAGAGACAACTTGTGGGGGATGATTCTGTTCTACTGTGTAGGATCCAGGAATCAAATGTCAGTTATCAGATCCAATGTCAAATGTCTTTATATGCTGAGTCATCTCTCTGGCCCAAGTCCACTTAGTTTCTAAGATACCTATTTTAAGATTTTTCAACTATGCCTAGCTGTACTTAAGAAAACATCTAGGAAAGGTACCATGTTGCAAGTTCATTAAAACATTATCTTCAGCACAAAATCACTTGTGTTTTGTTCAGTAAGTTAGTGAACATTTGTTTGTATGGTTATTTTCCTTTGCATTTGGGTTATTGAGTGTAGCAGGGCTGAGTGATGTGGTGTGGAACAAGGAGTGGGAGTCATTAGTATGGTCTTTGGGAGTACATTATTGTTCTTGGCTGGAGTGGGTTATAGAAACCACATTCACAAGACATATGTCTACTTTCTACTTGCTTGCTGTCATAGTGTTGAGATTTTCGCTATTAATTTCCTTTGAAATTGAGTTTAGGATTTATAGAAGAAAGAAGTGTTATAAGATGAAAGTCTTTGTGAACCCCTACACATAGTTATTATTGCTTTAAAGCAGTCCTGAGCAGATATTTTCTTTTCCTTTAGTATCTATTTACTAATTTTCTTCTATCAACTCTAAGTTTTCCTTTCATCTTTAGGAATCACAATCTTCCTGCTATAAGATCAAGTGCTTCAAGGGGAATCTTAAAATCTATTCACCTGCAGACTCATAGGTCTACTTGGTGAACATGTTCTGAGTTTTTCTTCATTCATGGATGATTGCATGGCATATATCAAGTAACAGAAAATTTCTCGTCATGCATTTAAAACAACTTGGAAACAAAAATATTTATGTGGCTGGTGATATCATCTCTATGTGTGTTTAAACATGAAGCAGAGCAACTAAAATCAAATCCAAGATGCTAGAGGATTGTATAAGTTCAAGGACACACGGCATCATTAACGCTCTTAGATCCGGCTATACCTGAATGAACTTCTTAGATGGGAAAGTCAGAAATTACATGTTTGGCTCAATAACTATGAGTTAAATTTATCAACAAAAAGTTCTGTGAAAGGGCCTGCAACATTACTGTTGTACTATATAAATCTTTTCTAAAATTCCTAATCTTTTTCTTTAATGAAAAGTACTAACCCTTTAAGTTTGTTTTGCTTAGTTTTCTTCAAAAGTACTTAGCCTGAGGTTGATTAATAGATGAAAATATCTACAGGTGAAATGTAAACACTTCCTATGAGAACCCCTGAGAAAAAGCTGGAAAGCTGAGAGAGCTGAGGCTAACATGTGCTTAAATGCCTTCATAGTTTGGCTATAGTTGTGAATATGATCTTCCTACATTCAAATTCACATTTGTTGGAATATTAGAGTCATATAAAACATGTGGTGTGGTCTGCAAGCTGCAGGACTGGAAAGTCATTGTGACTAGTGAAGACAGTATTGATGGGGAATTGCATGAGACAACACCACATATTATTCATAAAGAGTAATTGGCCATGGCCTAAAACAAAATGCTTATGATTTCTTTTACCAAGAAAGAAGATAGAATTAGGCATATGAGACTTCCTTGATTCCTTCTTGAGTAAATAGAGCATAAATTTTATCCTAGAATCAAAGATTTATATGTTAAACTTCCCTTTAAACTTGTCTTCAGCTGAGAATCCTTTTTCTCCTTCCTAAACTTGTATTACTTTCTCCCAGATTTGAATAAATATCATTCTTAGTGAATGGACTTTTGATGTGGGATTCCACTCTATGATGTGATTACTATTGATTAATGAAGAAACTACTTTGGGCCTATGGCAGAGCAGAAAGGAGCTAGGTGGGAAAAACCAAACCAAATGCTGGGAGAAAGAAGGCAGAGTCAGAGAGAAGCACTGTAGCTCCACCAGAGACAGCTACTGGACCAAAGCTTGCTGGTAAGCCACAGCCATATGACAATATACAGATTAATAGAAATTAGTTAAATTAAGATGTAAAAGTTAGCCAATAAGAAGCTAGAGCTAATAGGCCAAGCAGTGATTAATAAATTGAGTTTCTGTGTGGTTATTTCAGGGCTCAACAGCTGGGAACAAATAAAAAACCTCCTTACAACAGACTTTCCTCCTCCTATAATCCCAAAACACTCCTGTCTACCTGGTGTGAAAGTTCCTTCTCTCTATGTGTTGCTTTTATTGGCTAATGAATAGAGAAACTGGCTTCAACTATAGCAAGGTAGAACTTAGGTAGGGAAAACTAATCTAAATGCTGTGAGAAAGGAGGCAGAGTCAGCAAGAAGCCATGGAGCCACCTCCACAGACAAACATGCTGAAACCTTGCCAGTAGGCCATGAGCCTCATGGTAAAATNCAAGCAATGATTTAATTAATACAGTTTCTGTGTGATTATTTCAGGAGTCTGGGCAGCCAGAGATGAACAAGTGGCTTCCTACTACATCTACCTGATACTGATGAGAAAATATTTTCTGTGGTAATTTATCTTTGAACAGTTCATTTCTTTCTTAAACAATTGGTAAGCCCATCCAAAGATAGAGCAGATAACATTATGGCCCTCGTTTTTCATCCTTCCAAGGTCCTAATGTTCCATAGCCTGCAGTTTCCAATGGTCAAATGGTAAGTGGTTTGTAGATAGGATCAAGGAACATCAGTTTTCTTCATTTTATGCCTATAGGAATCCTGCAATTAAGTCATATACCTAAGTATTTTATATTCTTAGAAGGTATGTAGAGGTATTAACTTGGATTATCTGTAAAGATACCTTTGTTTTCCCCATTTCATCAAGTCTTGGGCAGGCCTCAGAAGCTTGATTTTCCACTAAGAAACACCTGTTTCAAGTCTCTTCGAGATAGGTAACTTCCTAGAAAAAGATGCCATAAAAAGCTTATGTTATCTGCTAGTGATCATTTTAAGTGTAGAAGTCTCCAGTGTTTTTTATTTTGTGAACTTCCCCTGCACCAACTCACAAACTATGAAGGCATAACTTTCTCTGAATAGCCTTGATGCTGGCATAGTTATATGTCCTGCTCACACTACCCAGAGCATCTTCACTCTGAGGAATTTTAATCTTAAATGCTAACTGACTCTGCATGGAAAGGACAGTTGATGAGAGGAAGTGTTTCTGGGTAATATTGGTTTGTCTTTATAGAGAGCAGGGATTATTATTTTATGATCTCGATTTAAAGACACAGAAACTTTGTTGTTGTTTTTTTTAATTTTTAAAAGGTACCATTTCATTGATCTGGAAATAATAAAATGATATTTACCAGCGAAATCCCATAAACTATCAAAAGAGAAGCAACTTATACTTTGATTGGTAATAATGATGCAGAAGATTGCTTCCTGGGCTATATGTATTGGATAATAAGTTCTGCAGGAAGCTAGTAGGTATACAAGGAAAAAAGGGCTTCTGTGATCAAACTAGGGAATTTCTAGGTTTATCTTCCATAGCTTTTTCAGAGTCTATAATCTGCTCATGTACCTGCTCAGTCTCTGAAAGATGCTTACAGAATTCATGAAAATTATTGATTATATACAATGTTTTATAAAGAAATAGTAATTGCTAACATGGAATTGACATTTTATAGGAAAGGCCAGTGGAGATTTTCTATACTCTAAGAAGGGCAAAAAAATTACAGTGTCATGAAGTACATGTACTCTTTAGTGTTCTTAGGTCATCTCTTTACCATGATATAAGGACAAATTGACTCCTTTTCTCTCTCTCTCTGTGTGTGTGTGTGAGAGAGATGCAATATAAATTCACCATGTCAGTTAGTATATTGGGAATCAATTTTCCTATTCTAACTTTTTCTTCAATATTACCCTATAGTCCTTTTGTCAGCTTCATTGTCTTTGAAAGCATTCTTTAGTAATGATTTATGGACTGTAAGTACCTAAGTTCTAGGTCTCAATATATGAAGATAGTTATATTTTAATGACATTGTTTGAGAAACTACAAACAAGTTATGAATTTGTTTAAATATCTTTGTTTTTCCTTAATGACAAGATAACATTTTATTTACTCCCTCTATGAAGCACATTGATTCATAAACAATATTTTCTAAACATATAAATGGAAGAGACATATACCTACCATGACCCCAAAGCTCCCTAACCCACAGAATGGAAAACTTCCTTCTGCATCTAAGTTTATGAATCAATGAAGCCTGCATTTGAATCTGAAATCAGTCTCTGAGATGCTGTGAGAATAACATGGGTGATCTATCTAAGGTTAATTTCTCAGAATTATTTGGAGTTAGGATGAGTCCATCCAGGTGGACTCAATGTCTGATAGAAGGTATATATCTGTGGCTTCTCTTTTATTGAAGTTAGAAAACACATCTAGCAACTGATGGAAACAGAGACAGGGGCCCACATCAGAGTATTGGACTGAATTCCCAAAGTCCAGTTGAAGAGTGGGAAGAAGGAGAGTATGAACAAAGAAGTCAAGACCATGATGGGTTAACCCACTGAAACAGTTTACCTGAGCTAATGGGAGCTCACCAACTCTGGCCGGACTGGGAAGGAACAATCATAGGACCAAAATAGTCCCTCTGAATGTCGCTGACAGTTGCATGGATGAGGCATACTGACAGGCCACTGGCACTGGCACCAGGATTTATCCCTACTACATGTACTGGCTTCTTGGGAACCTATTCTCTTTGGATGGATACTTTGCTCAGCCTAGATGTAGTAGGGAGGTCCTTGGACCTTTCACAAAGTAATGTGCCTTACTCTCTCTAAGGATTAAATGGGGGTAGTGTGGAAGGGTATGTGTGAAGGTGATGGGAGGATGGGAGGGAGTGGGAACTTATATTGCTATATATAATAAAGAAAGATAGTTTGTTTTCTTTTTTCTAAAAAAAGAATGAGACACACATACACACACAAAAAAGAAAACATATTTTGAAGGAAAATTCCATACTCTTGCACTGACTTTTACTTTTGGTAGTTTGAATCTATGTGTACAAGGAGAGACATTTCATACCTTAATATTCTAAAAAGTAAATACTATGAAATTAAATAAAAGATTGTTTGCTAGTCACTGTCCTTTTTTTACTTTATATGATAATGTACTTAATCCTTTCACATGTCTTACAAATTTCTTTTCCTCTCTCATTTTGAGCATGAGAAATTGATGCCAGTGATTTATAAAAGTTGCTCAGGTTTCTGAAGCACTCATCTGTCAAGCTCAGTTTTCTTCCAGCTACCATATTTTCGTTCTGCTTTACTTTGGTGTTGAAGCACATAACACAGAGAGCTAATTTGTCATACATTAACAACTCATTGCTTTCAAGGACCCTGTGACCTGTGAACATTGAAAGGTCTTGATATTTGCCTATAAATAGCAATTCTATAATGAATGTTTTAAGATATGTCTTTAAATTTTATGGACACATAGCAATACCAAACCCCAGAAAATGCTGTGTGTGAGAAATGGTAATTTACAATTTATATTAAATCAAAATAATTATGTTTCCAAAAATATTGAACAATATTGCTCTAGAAGGACATGTTAATATTTTACATTTCTATCAGGAGTTGTGAGCTTCCAATAAAAACCTCTGTTGAGTAAAACAATGCAGATGTGATAAATAAGTCCATTCTGTTTATTTTTTCTGGATACAAACATGAAAGAAAAGAAGAATACAATAATACAACTATTTACTCAATGTATCTAAGAATGTACCTGAAGGATTTCAAAGACTAGGATAGTTGTTAAAGATGCAAAAATTAACCCAAATGCTCCTGTTATCTGAGAACTTCAGATTTAGAAATAAGAAACAGATAAACAGATCATTACCTGGCCTGATTAATGGAATCATGAACAGAAACCTTTCAGTACCTAAGAACACTGGATTATGAAAACTGGATTTAAAATATAGTAGAATTGAAATTTGCTTACCAGTTTTACTTGATATGATATCATATGACAGTTTACAATGGTGTTGTAATTAAAAAGAAATTGATTCATGACTGTACTGATACTATCTCTTGATATTATAATATATGCTTTTAGATTTTTTCATAAACATTGTAATATATCAGCTAATTACTTCTAATTTTAGATTTTATATTGTGGGCTCAAATTCTTCCATAGTAGTACATACTCTGTCAGTTAGCCTCACTCAACTGTGGCACCACCATTTATATAACAAGAGAAGAAACCCATGTAAACATTTCCTATCTATTAACCACAGTCATTACCATTGCTCCATATCCTGCCCAGTCTTTGCTTTCTGTATTACTGTCAGAAGTAAAATGATGATACGTGAATTTGACAGGAAAATATTTGTACATTCACGTTCAGTTTTTTGTTGTTGTTTTGTAAAATATGCAATAACAGATAAAGTAGAGTTCTTTGAAAGGTTTCAAGAATGAATTATGAAATATTTGGGGTATTCAACTAATACTTGTTAGATCAGTATGCTTTGTATTACATGGAACACATATATACATTGCTCCCAATCCACTAGTCACAATCCCCTTATGACAAAATAACAAAAGAGGAGTCTCATTCACTATTCTAATGCCCCAAATGAGTTGGCCTTGGATTAAAGCAGTCATGAAGAAAGTCCATCGCTTAGGTTACTATTGGAGGCCAACAGGCAGCACTGAAACTCATGGAAGACAGTTGGGAATTTGGAAAAGCCACAACTGAGTGAGCCTTGGAGAGGCAAAACCCAAATGGACTATGTGTCCTGAGGAACTCATGTTGTTACTGAGTGAAGCTCTGTTTGTTGCCTTTATGGTCACCACATCCTTCATAATTTATGGGTTTAATGAAAACTCTTAGGGGGTTTCTAGTTCCACCCTGTTCAGCATTATAATAGTGTTTGATTTTTTCCAAGCCTTCCTGTTAGAGCCATTGAATGATTCAACCCCATCACCCTTAGAAAGAATTCAGTCATGTAGATTGTTAGTAAGGTTAGGTTAAGATGTTTTTGTTTTTATGGATTTGAGGTAGAAAATCTTGGGGAAAATTTAAAGTTTATAAGGAAAGACTTTTGCTAGAGGAACAAGGGACATGCTGAGGCCAGAGAACAGAGAACAATGGTAGCCTAGCTATTGCTGGCTGAGGTACCTTTCTTCCTAGAATGGGTTGATGACCTAGAGTGATGTTTAATTCCTTGTATCCATTTCTGCCCTCAGTTTTCTGACATAAAAAAACTGTTAATTAATGGGTATGCACCCTGAGGATGTAAAGTAGTGATGACTTTTTTTTATATATAAAAATTTGGATTTATGAATTTAAAAATATTTCTTATAAGATTACCTTTTGAGATAAACACTAAAGAAACTGATTCTTCCTTTGTAATCACAAAATGCATCATTCCAGTAAAAGAATTGGATGAGAAAAATACCTTGCTTGCTTGCACTCTGTTAATCTATAACACGCTGCTTGGGTGTGGATGTATGGTTCTTGAGACAACTTGTTTTTCATATGTAAATGCATAAAATGTTTATTTGTGTAAGGGATATGGAAACATTGTTTTTATTTGTATTTATTTTAATCATTCACTTAAAATACAATGAAACCACATTAATTTTTATTTTGCTTGAAATATTCTGCTGGAATATATAGGCAATAAAGTTAAAAATAGAGACACAGGACAAGGAGAACACTGGGAAATATATAAAGAGGCAGGAGAAAGAAGACATCAGTAAAGTAGACAAAAGAAAATATCAGGGTAGAAGAACAGAACAAAAAGAGTAGAATAGAACAAGCAACAGAAAAATAATAAAATAGAAGAGAAACTTTTAACCCTGAGAAAAAGGAGTCTGTGTGTTTTTTTCTCACAGATTCGGCATCTTGTTCCCAGTCTATGACATGCAGGTTGACCCCCTCTGCCGGTTACTGTTCTAGTCCTTGTCTTTATCCTATCTATTTGTTCTAAATTATCAACACAGAATGAATTATTTTTTTACCAGCACATTTTTTTAATCTTCATTGTCCTTTTTCTAGGTGGACGTACAGCAGCCTGAGCTAGTATATCTCTCTAGATACTTTGGAATTGCATAATAAAGCTGCTACAAGGTCCACTAAATTTTCTCAACAAAGAGGAGAGGATGTCAGTTCAGCCACTTGGAAGTGTGCAGCTGAAATGATCCAAGTATGGCTAGCCATTTTCATTAAATAAAACTGAGAGGTTTAGTAATGTGTTGTAATGAGGAGTGGGCCTGCTTTTCATCCCAGCCGCCCAGCTAGCTTACACCCGAAATAATCACACAAATTGTATTAAATAAATTACTGCCTGGCCATTAGCTCTAATTTCTTATTGGCCAACTCTCACATCT
>LOJH01025481.1:7478-18727 GCA_001685095.1 Ellobius talpinus
TCTCTCTCTCTCTCTCTCACACACACACACACACACACACACACACACACTCTTTCAGTATAGTTTTGATTTGTGTATATGACATGACATTAAGATTCCTTTTTTCATTTATTCTACACAAAGAAACTATGGTATTTTTCTTTCTGGATCTCATTTATTTACCTTAGCACGACAGTCTTCAGTTTTGTCCTCCTTTATGGTAAACTAAAACTATCCTTAATATATAACACATTTTCTTCATCACTTGAATACAAGTGATGATTGGCATCTAGGATTATTCAAAACCTCGGTTGCTGTGAACCTCATTACAGGCGCGCACACATGTAGGTACCTCTGTGGTGTGCTGACTAAGATTCCTCTAGGAGTGTTGCAGCTGGATCACCTGATAGAGCTAGTCTTAGCCTTTAAAGGAGCATTTGTACTGACTTCAGAATGGCTACAGTAATCTCCACCCTCAGCAGCTGTATCTAAGCCTCCGCAGGCACCACCAATGGTTTATGTTTGTTTCCTTAGCCATTTGACAGGGGCGAAATAGAATCTCCATACAGCTTTGCCTTGCATTTCTCTGGTGACCAAGAATGAATTTTTGCATCCATTTATTGGCTATTTGTACTTCTTGTCTTGGGAATTGTGAATTCCATTTATTTGCTCATTTGATAATTAGATTTCGGGAGGGAAGAGTTCCTTGTATATTCTAGATATTATGCATTTGTAATTTTTGTATCTTTTTCACAGTTGGCTCATAAATTATATCTCTTTGACTTACAACTTTGTGGTTTATTTAGAATTCACAATTTAACTTTTAAATCCACTACAGCAATCTTCAAATTGTATTGTACATTTGTGTACTACATGCCAATCTTACAGCAGCACACCTCACTCTTCCTTGTTAGTGTGTGCTAGCATTGATCTACACTTCAGCTCTACCAAGATTCTAAATATCACAACTTGGTGCTACTTTGTTTTATAAAGTGGTTTTTAAAGAGAGTAACAGTGAGAAAGTTTTTCCATTTTCCCATTTCTAGGGGCCAGGCCTTTGCATGAAAATAAACATCTCAACTTTTATATGTAAGTAATTTTTTACTTACTTTATGGTACAGAAATGATAGAAATAATTTTTTTACTGGTTTTTATGGGAATATTTTTAGACAATGTCCTAGGTTTTTATTTTTGTTTTATTGCTTGCTTCCCTTTGGAGGGGGCATGTTTTATTTTATCTTTTGTTTTGTTTTGTTTTGGTTTTGGTATTTTTAAGACAGTATCTCACTATGAAGCCCTGGCTATACTGGAACTCACTATGTAGACCAGGCTGGTTTTAAACCAACAGAAATCCACCTGCCTCTGTTTCCCAATTGCTGGGATTAGAGGTGGATGCCACCATGCCTACCAGGCTGCTTCTTTGTTTTTGAGACAAGATTTTGCTGGGTACCCAGACTCTCCTGGAACCTAGCATCCTCCTGCACTAGCTTCTTATGCTGAAGTCACAGGCCTGTAACTGAGTCTAGCACAGCACCATCCCGACTTCCTTTATTCTCTTCCTCCATCTTTCACATGGGGAAATTTCAAACATTTGGTCTTTGATACTTTTTCTTAGTCAGGATTTGTAAATAGAGACTGCGCGTTCATTTCCCGGTCATCCAGACCTAAATAATCACACAGAAACTATTAATTACAGCACTGCTTGGCCAGTAGCTTAGGCATATTCCTAAATAGCTCTTACATCTTAAATTAACCCATTTCTATTAATTTGTGTATAGCCATGAGGCTGTGGCTTACTTAAGTTTCTGGCATCTTTCTCCTTTGGCTCCACCTACTCTCTCTATATATCTCTGTTCAGATTTCCTTCCTGGCTTTATTCTGCCCTGCTATAGGCCAAAGCAGCTTCTTTATTAACAAATGATAATAAAACATGTTCAGAGAATACAGAAGGGAATTCTCCATCAAGGACCAAATCCATTTCATTTCTCTTTTATACCTTGACCTTTTATTTCCAGAAATTCCATTAGAATCTGAATTTTATATTATGCTTTTCTCCTTATTCTGGTTATGCTCTCATCACCTTGAATCTATGAAATATTCATCCTGACACTTGTCAGCTAGACTTATCACCCCTGTCATTTCATGGTCTATTTCTATCTGTGACATTTCCTCTATCTATGCTTTGTATTATTTTCACCCTCAGAATACTTGATAAATACTTGATAATTTCACATTGGTGGCTGGAAATTGTGATTTCACATTATTAGGTGCTGGATTTTGTTTTGTTTTCTTACTAGTGTGGAACCTGGGGGCTGTTGTTTGACATCAGTGCAATCTTTGGGTGTTCACTTTCATACTGGGCACAGGCATGACCAGAGTTAGTTGCCCCACGATTGAGGGAGTGCTCCTTCGAGGACCTTACTGGAGACCCCATCCATGCATTGTCTTTTCATTTCAGGGGACTGTCACACAATCTATCTCAGCATTTCATAACATATGTAAATCTTTCAGTTTGTTGATTTCCAATAATTATTCTGCCACCTCTATCTTTAGATCATTGCTTTTCATGTACACATAGCTGGGTGCTCATTCATACTCAAAAGGAAAGTCCAGAAGAGTCCTTGCTCTCTCTCTCCCAGTCTCTCTCCTTCCTCCACAGTAATACAATGCTCCACACACTCTAGCCACCTTCACATCCCCAGAACTAATCTATGTGAGTTTTTTTCACCTTCTGGACATTATGGAGGAAAGACCTGATTATCCCAGGTAGAATTCACCTTGTCCAATTATCTCTTTACCCTTACGTTTCCTGTTGTTTTGATGTCTAACCACCATTTTTCACACTTTTTCCAGATTTTTATATTATTTAGTATACATAAGTGACCTCAAAAATTCTACCAGGGAACTGCTACAGCTGATAAACACCTTCAGCAATATAACTGGATACAGGATTAACTAAAAAACAACAACAACAAAAAAACCAAAGCAAAACAAAAACAAAACACAGTAACTCTTCTATATACAAATGATAAATAGGCTGAGAAAGAAATCAGGGAAAACAACACCCTTTACAACAACCACAAATAATATAAAATATCCCGGGGTATCACAAACCAAACAAGTGTAAGATCTATGTAACCAGAACTTCAAGTCTTTGAAGAAAGAAATTGGAGATCAGAAGATGAAAATAGTTCCCATGCTCATAGATTGATAGGATTAACATAGTAAAAATGAAGTCTTAACAAAAGCAATCTACAGATTCAACACCATCCTCATCAAATTTCCAACACGATTCTAAAAGACCTTCAAAGATCAATACTCGACTTCATATAGAAAAACAAAAAACCCAAGACAGCTAAAAAAATCTTGTACAATAAAAGAACTTCCAGAAGTATCACCATCCCTGATTTCAAGTGCTACTAGACATCTACAGTAATAAAAACAGCATGGTACGGGCATAAAAGCAGACAGGTGACTCAATAGAATCTAATCAAAAACCTAGATGTAAATCTACATACTTATGGACACCTGATCTTTGACAAAGAAGCCAAAATTATTCAATGGAAAAAAGAAAGCATCTTCACCAAATGGTGCTAGCGTAACTGGATGGCAGCATGGAGAAGAATGCAACAGGTTCTTGTCTATCATCCTGCACAAAACTCAAGTCCAAGTGGATCAAAGACCTCAGCATAAATCCATTTACAAGGAACTCAAATAGAAGAGAAAGTAAGAAGTGCCCTTGAATGCAATGGTACAGGTACTGAACAGAAAGAACATCAGTAGCACAGACCTAAAATTGACAATTAATAATTCACTTTCATGATTGACCTCATGAAACTGAAAAGCTTCTGTATTGCAAAAAGGCAGCCTATAGAGTGAGAAAAAGATCTTTACCAAACCCACATCCTACAGAGGTGACAGAGGGTTGATCTCTAAAATATGTAAAGAATTCAAGAAATTAGACATAAAAAACAAATAATAAAATTAAAAATGGGGTACAGATCAAAACAGAATTCTCAACAGAAGAATCTCAAATGCCTAAGATACACTTAATGAAATGTTCAACATCCTTAGCCATCAGGGAATTGAAAATTAAAATGACTCTGAGATCCCATCTTACACTTGTCAGAATGACAAGATCAAAAACACAAATGACATCTTACAATGGTGAGGATATCGGGTAAGGGGAATACTCCTCCATTGCTGTTGGGAGTGCAAACTTGTAGCACCATTTTGGAAAATAATATGGCAGTTTGTCAGAAAATTGAAAATCAATCTACCTCAAGATTCAGCTATACAATTTGGGGGCATATATCCTAAGAATTCTCAATCACAGCACAAGAACACTTGCTCAACTATGTTCATAGCAGCTTTATTTGTAAAAGCCAGAACCTGGAAACAACCTAGGCTCCCCTCAACTGAAGAATAGATAAAGAAACCATGATACATTTACCCAATGGAGCATTACTCAGCTGTTAAAAACAGTGACATAATGAAATTTGAAAGCAAATGGCTGGAACTAGAAAAAAATCATCCTGAGTGAAGTAATCTAGGCCCAGAAAGACAATCATGGGATGTACTCACTCATAAGTGGATGTTAGCTGTAAATTAAAGGATAACCATGCTATGATCCACAGACCCAGAGTGCCTAGGTAACAAGGACGCCCAAGGGTAGATGAATGGATCTCCCGAGGAAAGGGAAACAGAAGAGACCTCTTTGGTGGACGGGGACGGGACTGGTGGACATGGAAAAATGAAGTATTGTGATACAGGATGAATGGGGGGGATATTGAAAGAATGACTAGAAAGGGGGGACATTTCGGGGGCAGATAGAAACCTGGTGCCAAGGGAAATTCCCAGTAACCTATGAGGATGACCCAGCTAAGACTCCTAGCAATGGTGGATGGGAAGCCTGAATTGGCCATCTCCTGTGACCAAGTGGGACTTTCAGGGGATTGGGATACAACCTTTGACCTATAACATGTCCTGTTTCTGGAAAGTGCTAGGGGTTGGGTATGAGGGTGCCACAGAGATTATGGGAGTAGCCAACCAAAGACTGGTCCAGCCCCAGCCCCAGCCCCATCCCATGAGAGGGAGCCCACCACTGACACTGTCTGGAGCACCAAGGCCCAGAGACTGGATGGCCCAGAGACCTAGGGGAAACCAAACACAACTGGAAAACAATGTTAATATAATTATTATATTCTGCTATACTCATAGATTGGTGACTACCCAGTTGTCATCAGAAAGCCTTCATCCAGTAACTGATGGGAACAGATGCAGAAACCCACAGCCAAACATTAGGCCAAGCTTGGGGAATCCTGCTAAAGAGAGAGAGAAAGTGGTCAAGGACATCACCAAGGAGCCCACAGGAGCAACTCACCTGGACTCATAAGAGCTCACAGAGTCTGGACCGACAGCCAGGGAGCCCGCATGGGACCAGCCTTGGCCCTCTACGTATGTGTGACAGTTGTGTAGCCTGGCCTACTTGTGGGACTCCTAGCTGTGGAAGCAGGTGCTGTCCCTAAGTCTTTGGCTGACTTTTGGGAACCTCTTCCTCATACATGTCTCCTTGCCTAGACTTAATACAAGGGAAGGAGCTTACTCGTACTGCAGTTTGATATGCCATGCTTTGTTGATACCCACGGGAAGCCTGCCCCCTCCAAATAGAAACAGAAAAGGATGGATGGGGTGAGAGTGGGGGGGAGGGAGTGGGGGAAGAGGAGGGAGGGGAAATTTTGACCAGAATGTAAAACAAATAAATAAACAAATAAATATAATAAAAATATACTTAAAAAACAGGAAATCAAATATATTCCCTGTCATTATTTTACATCCTGAAAATGGAAACCATTATCATTAAATTGTATTGCAGAAAAGCACATTTTTGAATGAGAGGAAAGTGATGTTAGCTAAACAGGTTCTACATGTTTGGTTAAGGCAGACAATTTCGGAGAATTCTTCTCTTCCTTAACCACAGGTTGGGGATACAGTTTGATTACTGAATGTAAGCATGCTGAGAAGTTTGAGATAAACAGCTGTGGCTCACTCTGGTATTCTTGTGTGTCATAGGAGACAGGAGATTGGTCAAATCTGATGCATTTAGTTTGGGATCTGGTGAGTGGTGGTGAAGACGTGCGAAAGCAGCTGGGTCTCCAGTTCTAGCACTGGAGGGAGATCTCAACTGTGGCAGGAGGTCACAGGTCACCAGCTGAGCCAATAGATAGAAGCCCATTGGGAGGGAGAGCCTACAGAGAACTTCTAGAGTCAGGGAAGACGATGATGCTTGAGGGATCCCTAGCAGACAGGCAGAAGGAAAAGACGCTGTTGTCGGAACTAAACAACCCCAAGTTTTAGAAAGCAAACGAACATCTCGATGGAGAGAGACTGCAAACACATTTAGCACGGACAGTCCCTTTGTGTGGTCGACTGTCTCCCAGTCACTGGCTGCTATTGTCGTCCCTCTTCCCCGAAGCAGCGAGAAGACAAGCAGGCCTCAGAGACTGAGGGCTTGAAGTTTAGTCCAAGTGGGAGACTGCCTGAGGGCACAGCCACCAGCCCTTCTCGGTCTAATTGGTGATGAAAAACAGATAAAGCACAGGCCGCATAATAAGATGACAGTAAAGCCCGATCAGAAAGCGCTGTGCAGTACCCTGCCACACACACAGTTAGGGTCACAATAGCAGCTTGATATGTTTTCTTTTTTCCATGACTGTTACAAAAAAAAATTCCTGGAAGATATTGTAAACTGGCTGGAGCTCCTTATTTATACAACTCATTTTTGAATTTCATTTCTATTTCAATATTTTTCGCCATCTGAGATTGAATAACTCTGAGGTTAGACTCGCACTGCTCTTTATGTGGGTATGGGAGCGTTGAAACTATGCCTCTGCTCAAGGTTTTGGCGGCTGTGGGTGCTTGCCTTTCCCCGGGAATGGATTTATGGAAGAGGAATAATGGGTCATTTTTATGATGGCTGCTCTCCTCAGCAGATGCCATTACACATGGAGACCGAATTTGCTCTTCTCTAAAGAGAATAGTTACAGATTTAGGATTAGATCAGCAGAATAAGCTATCTGCTTCAAACTATTCCTTCCTGGCTGTACAAAGAGAGGGATTTGGAAGCTTGGAGAGAGGGAAAGTCAAATTTTATTGATTCGCCTAGGTGTTTAAAATGTGTTTTCTATTTCTTACCACCAGAGAAGTAAGATGTGTTATCCTCATTTTACAGGAGAGAAAATGCCTTCAGGGAGTTAATAACTTGCCCAAAGTCATTAGCTGAAAGACCGAGCTGTCTGGTCTGGCTCAGAAGCCTTTCTCAGTCCATAGGTCTGCTAACAGCACAGTGAAGGAAGGCTATCTATGCTGTGCTCTGAGAAGTCAGAAAATGCACAGCATGCTGGAAGGTTTGGAAACAGGAAGAATGTTAAGGAGAATAATTTTTACTACTACACCAAATAAGATGTTATTTATAGTATGACTGGCATAAGCCAATAGAACAGGGTAACCTTGTCTACTACGTGAGTTGGTTAATCTCCACTACCAATCTGATGAGCTCTAGAATCATCTAGAAGATGAGTTTCTGGCCGTATCTCTGAGGGATTATCTTGACTGTACTAACGGAGGTGGGAAAGTCTGCCCACTAGGGGCAGCACCGTTACCTGGCTGGGATATATGTCAGTGGAGGAAGCAAGCCAAGCTGCAGCCTGCATTACTTCTTCTCCTTCTCCTGATGGTAGATACATGGTGACCAGCTGCTTCAAAGCCCTGCTGCCTTGACTTTGTTCCCGAGCTGTAAGTTCAGATAAAGTCCTTTCCTTTAAGCTGCTTTTGTTAGCGTGTTTCAAGCTGCTTTTGTTAGCGTGTTTCAGGACAGCAACAGGAGAAGTAACCGAGACACTGTACAAACAAGAAGTATGTACTCAGAAGATAAAACAGGGTTAAATCAGAAGGCTCTTGGCTTCCAGCCTCCAAATCACTACCTCTCTGTACAGCCAAGAAGGAATAATTGTAAATAAATAGCTCAGGATCCATGGATCTTTCATCAAGGTATTTAACTAACCTGAGCCTCTGTTTCCTAAAACATTTCCTGAAATGTCCTCCATAGGGTCACATTCTCAATACTTGCTCTCCCTTGATGACCCTATTCTGGGAGTCTGTGAAGTCATTTGGAAGTGGGCCCTGGGTGGAGGAAGTAGATCACTGGGAGTGGCCTTTGAAGTTTATACCTGACCCTTACTCTTAGGCTGCCGTTTGCATCCTGAGCACATCGTGCGTAGACGCTGCCCCATGAACTCGGTCCACCGTGAACTGAACTGCTTTGCCATGACCTCCCTGATGTCATGGATTACAAACATGTTCCAAAATATGTTACTTATTTAAACCCTTAAATTGCTTGTGCTGTGTATTAGAGTCTCAATGGCAGTAAAACAATGAATGCAAATAATGCACTTGGGTAAACATCCAAATTTACCTCTGGCCTTAGGAATTTCCTGTTTCTAGTCCAGGAGGAGCACCTTAAGGGACACTGGTTTGGTGGGGGGTGTGGATGGGAGATCCAGCTTCTCCACAGCATCTGAAAGCAGTAGGGACATGGAGGCAGAGTCTGGAGACAGATGTGACGGGTCAAACATGAGAACCGGTGAAACAGGAGAGCTACAAATGGCGACGGCAGGGGAAGCGTGGTTTCATTTCTGTGCTGCGGAGAAAGTGGCCTGCAGCAATTTCCACATTTAGAGGTAGCATTTGGGGATCTGGAGGATGTAAAAAGGACAAAGTGACATTTTAAATGCCGAAGTGGACAGCACCACCTCTGCCTTAAAAGCGTCTAAAGTATGTGTGCTATCGAAGTATTTAAGAGACTAGAACTTTTATTACGAATCAAGTTCTGTAGTGGTCAAATGGTACAAACACGGGGGAGTTTCTCCTTTGTAACGCAGCAACCTGGAGACCCCGCGGACAGAGTGGAAAGCAGACTGCCACTGGAGCAGTTCTTTGGGAAGACTGGTCTGGCTGTGGTGGGGAAGGATTGCAAGTCAGTTGGGAAACTGATGCCAAAGTTCAAGGAAGGCTGAGGCTGGATCTGAACTGGGGCCCCAAGTTTCAGGGGCAGAGCAGAAGGGTCAAAATTGGAAAAAGAGTATGTTTCTGGGTAGAAATGAGTCAGGACAAAAGGGAAGGGAAAGGAGGAGTGGGTTTAGAATGTTTAATTAGTGAGTGGAAAATGGGGTATAGCATGAATTCTAATTGGTAGTAATAATAAAACCCAGAGTCAGATATAGCGGTTAATGCTAAAGATCAGAAAAGCAGAGAGGGCAGCCACTAGAGAGTTCTTTTACCTCTACCGACACTCAGACCAAAGGGGCTTAGCTTTGCACTCTGATCTTTAGGAAAGCTTTATTTGTTAAAACATAAACAAAATATCACTACAACAGGGAATACCTTAACCAGGAAAAACCCCACCACAGAAGGCTTTGGTATTAGGGCTTAACCCTAGTTTGGATCTGGAATATTCACCAAAGGCTCATGTATCCTGGTCATTAACCAGAAGGCTTAATGGTAGGTCTTTACATTATTAAGACTGTGCCCCTTGAAGGGGATAACGGATGATGGTCCTTTCTCTTCACTCTCCTTTGGCTTTCTGGCCATGATGTAAGCGATTTAGTTTTGCTCTGTGACCAACTCCTGATAGAATGTACACCACAAAACTAAAGCAACAAGACCAATTGATCGTAGACTGAAGATGTGAAACCAGCAGCCAATAGCCAAAATAAACTCATTTTCTTTCTAAATTGGTCAGCTCAGATATTTGTCATAGCCATGGACAGGGCTCTTCCCATGACGAAAATTTTTGAAAAAAAAAAGCTACAGTATTAGAGGAATGCAAAATTGAGTGTAGAGTTATACAATTTAATAATGATGATAGGATTGGGGAATAGTGTGTAAATATGAAGATTCATTTGGACCAGAATACAAAGTTTGCTTGTTTGAGCTGCTAAATCTTGGGCTAGATAATGCATGAAAACATCCTTGTATAAGATCAGGAGAAGCAGAGCAACAGAAATAGCAATGGCAACATTTTGCAGGCACTATGTATCAGGTACTGTTCTATGAGCCCTCACGTAACACATAAGTTGACTGCACGTGCAACACGTAAGTTGACCCCCACCACCATATATGGAGCATGTACAATAAGCATCTCCAGGCAGATGCATTGCATTATTTCACTCAAGTAATATTTCTAAGAGATTTGAATTCCCTTTTTAAACCTGATTCCAAGTACTATGACTGTCTCCGTATTCTTCAATTGAACATGAAGATACTGAGGCTCACAGGCCCCTTTAGGCCAATGGGTAGTGAATGGTTGACTTGGGAATCTTGAGGCTGGCTCCGGCCATTCTGCAAGCAACTGTCCTCCCTAACTGGTGATGTTTTCCATGGAGCATGTTGGAATGCATGGATGTGACCACAGTTGGGCAGGATAATTCAGAGGGTGAGCACCCCGAGGGAGGAGGGCTAAAGAGTTGATATTTTATTCAATTTACTACTAGGCACGTATCAATCCTATCATGTCTCAAGCAGTCCACCAAAGAGTTAAAGAAATAGACAAAACAGAAGCCCAAGTTAGGATTCTCTGAAACATGTGACTCGGGTTGCAGAGCTCTGTTTGCTTACGTTCAACTAAATATTTAGTCATCCCATATGGCTGTATCTAAACCCTATCTCTCCGCCGGGTTATTTTATTACAGAAACTGGGAAACTCAACCTTTTCTTTTCTCGTGGATATTACACTCTGCTCTTTCCCGCTACAAGCACCCAGGGACTCGAGTATCAGGTGAAGTCTTTTCATTCAAATAAGTAGTGATGGATAAAAGGGCATGTGCTGAAGAACTAGCTAAATCCAGTGTGGATAAGAAAATGATACTTCAAAAGTGGTTTCATCTAATATGAGAGCTGGGCTCTGGCCAGTTTTCACACCTCACCACCTTGACTGTATTGTATTTCTAGAAGGTAGGGACTATTAAACATGGCTAATGATTGATTGCATCTCAGCTTTCAGGTGTTACATGGGATAGACCTTTAAAAGGGGGGAAATTTATTCCTCTAAAGCACATTAACAGAACTTTCTTATTATTTCAAAAAAAAAGAACCCAATGCCCCAGATTTACCATATTCAATCCAAATTCGATCCAAAAGTGAAATTCCTTTCTTGGCAGAATCATCAATAATTTACTGCATCTCGGACTTTTCTTCCAAAGGTGTATATATAT
>LOJH01025482.1:0-18727 GCA_001685095.1 Ellobius talpinus
CTTTATTAACCAATGAAAGTAACACATAGACAGATAACCCTCCTACATCACACTACCACTCTACCTTTTAATTGAAAATAAATTTTCTTTCCTACAATATATTCTGATCACAGTTTCCCCTTCCTCATCTTCTCCAAGTCCATCCCCACTTCCCCAGCTCCTCCCCTCTTTTTTCTCTTTCCCCCTCTCTTTCTGTCTGTCTCTCAGAGACAAGCAGGCAAAATATTCTACTGAAGCAATAATAGGGAACGATAGGAATTAATCTCAGAGTTTCAGGTTTGTGTTGTGGTGCTTATTTCGAATGCTGATTTGAGCCAGTTTTGAGGCATTGACTAGGGGCTGTTCTTATTGGAGCACTCTATTAAGTTCACACACTACCACAGCTGTATGGTGGGTTTTTACAGGATCTTCGATGTTTTATTAGACCAAGAGCCAAGTACCAACCAACGAGGCAGAGTTGCTTTGTTCCAGAATATATAAAACTATTAAAATAAGTCAACCCTTACTGGTTTAGGGACATGTAGATAGCTGTAGTTGTCTACCATGCATAACTAAGCTTTTGTGTACCTGTATTACTATCCATTGCTTTCTCTCTCCTGGGGTGATAGCAAAAAGTTCTTCCTTTCATTTACCTGAGTGTAATGGTATTATAATCTGCCAACAAAAGAATCTGCAGATCTTATCAAATAGTAGTCATAGGTAGAAATCAACTAACATATAAAGGAAACAAACCAACCATTAATATTACATATATTTATATACATGTAGGTATATATATATATATATCAACAGTAAAAGTTCTGTTCTTGACAACCGAAGTTATTAGAGAAGCCATATCTATTGACACTGTTTCTTAAGTATTGTATTTTTTTTCTTTGTAGCCACTAATCAAGACAGAGCTCCAAAAGGAAGAACTGATACATTACAAGAGAGTCACAAATTAGCTTGCATTCTGTTGTATAGCTATGACCTCGACAATCTATCCTTAATCTCTTAAAACCCACCTTAATCGCCAAAGATCCCTAGGGTCAAAGAAGCATTTTGGTCTATTCTAGGAGCTGGAGCTGCATATTCATTAACAAGGGTGAAGTGAGTCAACTATTATTTTTAAACCCCCCTTAATCTCCTTGAGCTTAGTTTCTCATCTGTAAAAACCGAATAATGTCCCTGGGTCATTAAAGTAATAGAGATGACAAATGGTGAGCAGTTAGTCTAGCTCCTGAAGCTCTTAATTCATGGCAGCTACACTGTCAAAATAAAACTTCTGCTATGGGGTGTAACTTAAGCTCTCCAGGTTTCTTTTGTGGCTACTCCTTTGTTTCTTCATTCTGCCTCAGTAACTCTCTCTAGTTGCTCTGCCTACCACCTTCTGGTAGACTGCAAAAGGAACTTTTGACACCTGCTTCTTCAAGTTCAAGCAGCTCAGCCTGTTCTCAAGGTCTTACTTTCTTAGGTCCTTTGATCCTCAGTTCCTTAGAAACACATCCAACCAGTTTGCCCGGTCATGCAAACATGCAGAGGGTGAGACAGCCAAGTATCTGTTCAGTGTCCCTTATATACCTCTAAATGTGTTTTTCTTGGTCTCACTACATAACGTTGTTCTATTTTGCACGTCCCTGCTGCCTAAAAGGCCCTTAAAAAAAGCTTTTAAGTCTTCAAACCTAGTTCAATCACATGGCTGCCATGTGACTTTATCTCTTCAAGGCTGTCTCCACTTTATTCCTACACCTTCTCTGTACACTATTATATTTTGGTGCCATAAAGTCTTGAAATTTATTTTATGCCTTGAAGAAATTTATGATTAAGACAAAAAATATATATCATTCTTTTTTGTTGACTCACTGCTAGAAAAAAAACTTTTAAAAAATCTACCTGTAAACAAGAAGCCTAAAATAAAACTTGGCATTGATGGAGGACTTACTTTCTGTCCTGCACACCCCTTTATTCTTTTTTATTGCCCCCCAAAAGCTGTCATGATGGTTATGAATTGTTGCCGTTTATAGATGAGGGTTCTGCAGCTTGTAGACCTGAAGTCATGCACCCAAGGCTACAGCATCAGTCAGCAGACAGCAGCCACCTAAAAAGATCCGTCTCTGCGTTAAGTTTTCCCCAAGGACACAACAAGTGAATGACACACTGGTCCTTTTTCTCTCCTATGAAGAACCTAAGTTTATTCTGATTGCTCTCTTGGTTCTTCACCTTAAGAAGATCTTCCCACAAACCTTGATCACTGGCTCCTTAGAGCTGAAATCTCTAATGTCTTATTACCTCTTAGGGCAGACCATTCCAGAATACCTGGGCTACAATGGTCCTCAGTCATTTACCACCTCATCATGTTATTTAAACGTCTAATAACTCTAAAATGTTCTGAAATTATATGTGATTGTTTATTAATTATGAGACATCTAGCCTCTACCATCAAAGAATTCTATATATCACATTTAGGCTAAGTGAAAATAGAGTTTTGATTCCTGATGTTGATGTATGATTCTTAAAATTACAAACTGAAGTTACTGAAGCAGTTAATAACACCTAGCTTTAATCTGAAAGAACTATTAACATTTTATTCATTCTATTTGTCTTTAATATTTTCCTACTTGCAGCTGACATGACAAGTAAAATTCATTAAGAAGAAAGTGTAACATTGGCAATGTCATCTGTCTGGACCACAGGCAGCAATCTCAGGGACACAGTACAGTTTTCCAGCCCCAACTCCCAATTTCTATACCTAGATTTAAGAGAATCAGAGAGAAAACAGTGTTCTCTATAAGAATTTATTTTTCTAAATCGATTGAGAGACTTACTATACCACTTAAAAGACAGGTTAAGGGGATTTCTGATATACTGTGGCAATACTTTTTAGAAACACACTCCATGAAATAGTTAAACATCAGCTAGACTAGGTACATAAAAAAAGAGAAAACACTCTAAAGCGGACTCAGTTAATGGCTCCATTTTAAAAGTAAAACCTAACTATAGGCACATGCACAGTGAGATACAGAGCATCCATCAAGCTCAGAAAAAGGCTCCAGCTCTGAGTATTGACAAGCAGCACAGCGGCGGCGGCACTGGAGATAATGGAGCAGCTTCGTTCCTGGAGTGACGTTTTAGCTGGGAGTTTACTGATGTGTGCACGGTTGCCTGAGAGGAAAGAACAGATCAAAAACACCTGGATTTCTGGGGCTTCAAGGTTTTCCAAAATAAATTATACAGAAGTTCCCTAAATGTCACCAAATTTTACTAATTCTAACTTTAGACAATTCTATTTTTTCATATAATTTATTCAATTTCAGAGTTATTTATACATTTTTTTAAAAAATGTTGCCTAGTTGACAACTATCTACAGCCAACAACTTGCCTACCAGACAACTAACCCAATTCTGAACCAACCGTTCTTCCTGGATATCTATTCACATGAATTCAGAGAAAGGAAAAATCCAGTAACTAGAAAACTCAAATATAAAAGGCAAATAAGTTCATTTTAAAGTTTACTTCTCAGATTCTGAAATGTTGGGATGTGAGATTTTGCTATGTCATTTGTAACACTGTGCCATGTCACTGCAGAATGATTTATCATCTTGATTATTTTATACCTGGATTATACCTTTCAAGTGTTTCCTTACTTCCTCCAAGGGCTTATGTGTGCAACTGAGGAGAGGCTCTAGGTGACCTCTGTCTAAACTGCTGGGTTTCAACTGTTTTCATGGAGTACGGCTAACCTTTCAACTCTGGCTCTGTAAAAGCCAGAAAATAAACCTTTAATAAAAAGGGAAGGGCATGGAGAATATTGGGAAAAATAAAAAAACCCGACATTTAGAAAACTTCACCGAAACCTGAAGAACTGAAAAAGGAATGTAGTGTAGCTGAAATCACAGCTTGTTGACTGTTAGCTTTGTTGTCTTTGCAACTGTTTCTCTCTCACTCAGAGAGTGTTCTCACGCTCCCTAAGCTGGTCAGCAGTCTAGATTTTCATGTGTTTTAACTTTAAAAGCCAGATACTAGCTTTTTATTATTATTAGTTTATTATTATTAACTTAATTATTATTATTCTCACTGAGATGAAAAAAATCCTCTCAAGAAGAGAATATTTAAGTTGAATATTTAAAAAGTCCTCCTAGAACTCATACCCAGGAAGATGGGAAACCATGGACCTGCTGGCATAAAGCAGAAAGAAAACCACATTAGTCAGAAAGTTTGATGGTGCGTGGAAAGGATGTGACTGGACTGGAAAGACCAGGCAGAAACAGTTAGTTTGCAAGTCTGCCCTGTCATACTGTAATAACATGATTGTGTCCCTGAAACAATGTATGCCCAAATTCTAGAACCCAGTATTTAATCTGTGACAATCTAGAAACAGTCTTTTGAGGGAGTAATCAAATTAAAATGAAGTCATCAGAGTGGGTCCTAATTCAATATCAATGACCCTTGCATAAAAAGAAGACATTTGGCCACAGAGGCATGTTTAGGGATGACACCATAGGTACCTCAAGATTGCTATCTGCAAGTCACACACTACATTTTCACAGCAAACCAATCCGACTTTTGCTTAATCTCCAACTTCTAGCCAGCCTGCAGAACCGTGCAGCAAGCACATTCTGACTGTAGGACAGCCGTTTTGTGACACCTCGTTGGCCTTAGAAACTCATGCATCAGCAGGGGTGTATACACTGGCTTCACCTCCACAATATTCTTAGGAAGATGTACGAAGCATATTAATTTTTCTGGCACAAGGGAATTATTTATATGGACTCCAAAGCTTCTGAATTCTGGATATTGGAAAGCATATGATTACAAGCAAGAGCATGCAATGTGAGATAAGAACTGAGATGTTCTGATCTCTTCCCTTCCCATGGCACATGAGAGCACTTCACAAACTTCTCCATCTTCGCCTCCTTTTTAAGTCCTTGTGTTTGTTAAGCTAGGCATTGCAGGAACAGTCTGTGTTTCAAACTCGCTCTGACTTGACTCTTCTCACTTGTCTAAGTTCTCTGAGTTCCACTGTTATCATGGCACACGAGACCAAAAATCTCAACATCACTGTAAGGACTCCAGTGGCCAAATCTATAAGGGAGACTATTCTGTATGTTAAGCAGCTGTGTATGAACAAGTAAAGAGATTGATCAAAGGGAAGCAGATTGATATTTAAACATTAAAATTAAGATATTTAAGTATCATACACAGGGATGGCAAGATATCTCAGTGGATAAATGTGTTTGTTGTCAAACCTGATAATCTAAGCTCTATCCCCAGTACCCACATGGTGAAATTATCCTCTTATGTCCATGCATGCACAATGGCACTTTCTCTAGTATACACACACACAGAATAATAAATAAGATGAAATAATTTTTAAGCAATAAACATACAAGCTAGATTCTTTGTCTAGATGTTTGTGTTCTTCCTAATTATCCAAGTTGAGACTTTAACCCTCAAAGTAATAATATTAGGAGCTGTGGCCTTGGAGTAGTGACCAAATCATTAGGATAGCGTCCCAGTGAGTAGCTCCGATGCCTTCCTTTTCAGAACAAGCCCAGGAAGCTATCTTCCCCTCCCACCAGGAAAAAGCAGCACTAGAACACATAGTCAATGAGGAAGAGAGTCTTCAGTGGACAGGGAAGTTGTTGGGACCATGATCTCCAACTGTTAGCCTCCAGAGCTGAGAACTACACTTCTGTTGTTTTTTTTTAACTTTCCAGGTTAACAAACCCTTTGTTCTTCAGTGCTGTGCTCCCTGCGTGTGGGAGTTACAAACACATACCTGATTTGACCTAAGGCCCACTCCATGAGGTAGGACCCCTACCTGACACTGTTTGGGTAACTAACAACATGAGACGTGATGGCCCAGGGACCTAGGGTCAAACCAAACACTATTCTAAAACAACACACACATAAAATAAATAAAGTAACTCCTAATGACATTCTGCTATTTTCTGCTATATTGATAAAACAACACCCTGTTTAGCCATCATCACAAAAACTTTCTGCAGCAGATGGGAACAAATAGACTCTCACAGCCAGACAATAGGCAGAGAGTAAAAAAACTTGGAGCATTCAACTCTAAACGGATGTCTCCATCAAATCCCTCCCCTTCAGGCTCATGGATCCCCTCAGAAGAGGAAGCAGAAAGAAAGTAAACCAAAGGTGACGGAGGACACAGAAAATATGGCCCTTTATAGAACACTATCAAAGTTCATATGAACTCCCAGCATGCTCAGGGCTTACACTAGTCTGTACCAGGTCTTCAGCATAAACATTATAGCTTCCAGTTTAGCATTTTGAGATTCCTGAGTGTGAGAATAAGTGGGTCACTGATTCTTGGGCTCTTTTCCCAGTGTTTGTCCAATTCCAATGCATCTTTTATTTTATTTTATTTTATTTTGTTATTATCCCTTAGAAGCCTGTTTGTTTTCTAATGACAGAAAGCAAATGGAACTGGAGGGAAGGAGAGGTACAGAGGATCTAGGAAAAGTAAAGGGATAGGAAACTGTAATCAGGATATAGTAGGTATGAAAAAAATCTACTTTCAATAAAAAGGAAAAGAAAAAATTAAAAGGAAAAAATACTCAGGCTAATATCCTTACTAGACTGAGCTGCAGTGTGTAAAAGTTGCCTGGCTCCTTATTTGAGCAAACTATGCAAAGATTTTTTTTGAAAGAAAACAGTTGGGAAAATTCCCATACAAATAACATTAAGTGGTACTGGCGATGTTTTCCTACCTTTTCTTGTGCAGTAATGGCACCATGCCTGCTGCCACCCCCCAATGTCCTCTTATGTTACAGACACACTGAAGTGAAGATGAGCTAGCCAATACTTGCTATAACATACACCAGAGGTGCAAATGAGGGTAAACTCACTAGTTTACCCTGTCATCAGGAAAGTCCAGGTAATTGTTGAAGTTAGGTCATGGATATTGGAAGGATTACAGTGTACTAGTCTATCTGTGTGTATATTTCAAATTTACCAAAATAGAACATTTAAATGTTGTTTTGAAAATCTGTAGTAAAATTTACCAGATGTAAGTTTTATTTCCCTTTGTATGACCAAGAATATTTTTCCATTTCTGGTGAATAAAACAGAAGTATCTTTGTATGCAAAAACCAGGCTTTTGTTTAACACATATGTGACAGTACTGTCTACTGAGTAGTGACTATAGTTGCATACCAAAGTCTTTCAAATGTTTTCATTTTAAAAAGTTTTTCAAAACAAATTTATATGGGAAAATAAAATGTACAGGTTAATGTCCACAGGTTGTCTTCTGCTCTTCATCGCTTATGAAAGAGAACTTTATGTGAATGACCAGAGGCACCATAGACGAGCTTCAGCGTTACCGATGATAATAAGCCAAGCAAACATAACCAACAAGGAAGCTTTAGCAAATTTCTTTCCATTTGGACTGACAAAGCTGACAAAATGTTTTTAAAACAGTAGATGGTGTCTGATTGAATCCACATTGCTAGCGAATTCAGTGTTCTGTCCAGAGAAAGCCCATGCTGCTTCCTATCCGGCTCCCTTGTAAAATTTAAAATTGTTATGAGGATTATAAAAATTAGGGCAGAAAGTCCCAAAGAGCTTTTTAACAAAAGCAAAAATAATTACTTTCTCTGACTACAGAAAAGCCAGCAGAAATATTCAAATAAAAACTAATAAGTAATAATTCAGTTATATATTGAGTAAGAAAGTGTCATAATAATTTTCAGAGGAAGAAAATGGCATTTAAGCAGTTGCATCTGAGCCTGCTGACATGAACCTTCAGTCTCGGGTGTTTGGAAGACTGAGACAGGTGGATCACAAGCTCAAAGCCTGACTGGACTCCTCAGTGCAAAGGTCAGTCTGGGAAAATAATTGAGACCATGTTTCTGTACAAAAATTAAAAATGTATCTGTGGAAAGTTAGTTCAATGCTGGAGCACAGTCAGCTCTAGGGTATAGAAGGCCTAAGTTCAATCCCTAATACTGACAAAAAGAGTATGCATATATATGTGAATGTATATATATATATGAATGTATATATAAACACAAATTATGATGAATAAGAAATATTCATCAAAGGAGAATTCATATCTTAAATGTTCCTGTTACTAACTAAATAAGGAATAATGAAAATAAATTATCTATATAACAAAATCAGTAAATGAGAAAAATGAAAGGAAAACAAAGACTTAAAGATGTAGTACACAGCTTTAATTCCAGCACTTCAGAGGCAGAGGCAGGGGGATCTCTGTCAGTTTGAGGCCAGTCTAGTCTACAAAGTGAGTTTCAGGACAACCAGGACTACATAAAGAAACCCTGTCTCAAAAAAATAAAATGAGAAGTAATTTCATTAAACAGAAGCACAAAACCAATTAATATGTATATGCAAAATAATAAAGTTCTAAATAAGAGAAAACTTAGGCTGTTTAACAATGATAAATTAATAATGTAATATATGGCAAGTCTAATATATACATATAAGTAAAATATATGTTTCATGAAATGCAATTACAGATAAAAGTATTTGAAAAAATAAAAAATAAATATGTCAAGATCTAAAATGTTTATGAAAATAAGTTACTAAACTGAGTCCAATTTCCACCCTGTGTCATAAGTAACAGCTCAAAATGACATCATGAGGCTTACGTTTTCCTAACAAACCATTGGCATATCTCATTAAGGGAGACTTCATTCGCGTGTGTGTGTGTGTGTGTGTGTGTGTGTGTGAAAAGATAGTTTTAAAAGCATTAAAAGATTTAGGAAGCACCACAATTTATACTGTGACGATATTATTGCTAAATAAAGCAAAACTCAGGAAAAGAAAACCAATGAGCAAATTGTCAGAAATACACATGGAGAATGCCCTCAAATAAACAAACACTGTTTCTGAATCAAGAGTATTCTTTCATTTCTACTAAACAAAAGAGAAAAATCTTTTACAGAAAAATGGACTTTTGTTTAATAAGACATGTTACAACAAACTCAAAATTCAGAAGTATCTAGTATGGAGTCTTTCAAAAAGGCAAAGTAAAGTCTAGCAATAGAATCCATCATATTACAATGACAATAGGTAAAATTCAAAAAGTGCCCAAAAAGGGTTTAATAAAATCCAGGATTATACAACTACACAAGATTAAAACAGGGCAGCAGTTTCATAATATAACTTAAAAGTCCATTGCAAACTAATATCCAGGATCCTGCTGAGTGGTGGGTGAAGTTAACACTACTGCGATCAAAGTGCTACAAAGTAGCCTGGGACCACTCTGGAAGTAGAAGGTACAGTGCACCTACTAAACAATAGCAAAAATATGAATATCACTCACAAGTAGCCAAGCTTTTATTATGACTGTCTGGACCGTTCAAAAGAAAACAGATGGTATTTCACCACAGTTCTTAAGGAAACCCCCCAAAATTCTAAGCAGCCACAGAACGGTTACACCAAGGGCCCAGTTCCTTTCTCAGTCACAACAATCACGGAGAACCTGGAAAAGGAAGATGATATCATTAACCATAAAACCAAAATAAAACTCTGTGGTGGAATTAGCATATTGATGACACATAGATAATCATAAAGAAAACTAAAAGCCTTTACTGAGACACAATAGAACATAAATAAATTATGTTACAATGGCTCTATATGCAGTCCAGATAAACTGGAGATTTTGTATATAATTTAGTATAGCAGTTAAATTGTGCAAGTATTGGAGATGAGACTTCGGGAAAATTACTTAACCTCTCTGAGTTTGTTTATTCAGCTCTAACATAGTCATAAAAGGATATTTATCTAGTAGAATTGAAGAGGAGATTAAATAAAACAGTGTGGGTAAGGCCCCCGGCACTGTGTGTGGTCTCTGGTTAGATTTAATAATGCTAGCTCTTAATTATTATCATTGTAGACCAAGCCAAGGATTTAAACATGCTCTACAAGGGTCTGGGTAGTAAATATCTTTACTCCCCAGCTACATATTTCTTTCTCATATTCTTTTTTATTCATCAACATTAACAGCCTATTAAAAATCTAAATACATTATTCTTTACTTGTGTCCATACAAAAAATAGATCCTTGGCCAGATTTTGACCCATGAGGTGGAGATTGCTAACTCACATACTAAGTAAATAAAACAAATGCCATGATACTAATATATGACAAATTCAAGCTAAATGCAAATGATTGGGTAGATAATTTTTCTTTTAAAAAAAGTATTTATGAAGATGCAAGAAAATGATCACTTCCCTGTTCTGTGTGCTTAGGGCTAATGGGTAATTTGATGCATCCAAAAGATTGAAGTGTGCATTTTCCTTCACCTGAGGATTTTATTTCTGAAAGGATGGCCGAATAAAATACCTGGTCACATTACTACATGTATCTATGAAGATATTTATAACAGATATGTGCAATATTAGAGAAATCAATAATTACTTTAAAACCTAATAGGAGAATTAAAGAAATTGACTGTTTCTGTCAAATAAAATAAATATGAAAAGTAATAATGGACTTTATCCCACTTTTTATATTATAAAACAGTGCATTCAATGAGCGCATAAGTCAGACAAGGGAATCAGTATAAACATTGGGCAAGTTTGAAAAATGTCACCCTGAGATGTCCTTGTCTTTCAATAAAGGACCCGGCATAGCATTAGGTACAATGGAAGAGAAAGAAACACCCACAAAAGGGGACAATGGTAGTTATCAGGAAGAAATTCCTTCATTTATAGAGATTTATTTTCTTAAAACCTGTTTTAAATACCACAGTTCAACAAGTTCAACACATTTTCCCTCCCTTTCCCTGATTCTTATATCATTTTTAAAGGCAAATCAGTCCCTCCAAGATCAGTATAAGATGCATAGAATTCATGTTTATTATGCAATTCTAAGTTCTCTCTCTCCCTCTCTCTCTCTCTTTGTCCCTCCCTTCATCCCTTCCTCCCAACTTCTCTCCCTCCTTCTCTTTTTTCTCTCTTTCTCATGGTGTGTGTGTGTGTGTGTGTGTGTGTGTGTGTGTGTATGAGACAGTGCTGTACCCTGTAGCCCAAGCCAGCTTAGAATACATGGCAATCTTCCTACTCCAGCCTCCTGAGTACTGAGACTGCAAGCATGTGACACAGCACCTGGCTTTAATTTCTTTGCAAATTCTGACAATGTGACAATGTGTGCTCATAACTTTGGATGTGGCCACATTTTTTTTCCAAGGCTGGAAAAATCTGATAAGGAAAATTTATTTTCCCCTATTTTAATTACCTTCCTGATGTTTGGGTATAACCTCCTCGGTCGGTATGCACTTACTACTCCCAAATGCTTCACCATATTCGTTCTGTCACTTTCCCTGCTGTTCAGCACCCCTTTCTTTAGAACACAGAATACATAATGAGTTGCCCAATGAACCCAACAATTGAAGCCAAGTAGCATCCTGTTTTTCCAGGGAAACTGCTAGGACCTTTCACCACTGGTTTCCGGGGAGACTGATATACCTAAAGTAGTGCCTCCTCAGTGGCTGGACTTAAGGCAACATGATTGAGTAAACCATCTTCAATGTGATACACCCGAATAAAGAAGGCATCTCTGTTATCACTGAATTTGATCACATTAAAAGACCTTATACAATTTGTATCTTAATAGGCCCCTTTGAACCCATGCCTTACCCTGAGTAATTACACAAAATCATGGCTGTAATTTCCCATTGAGTGTGTCTGTGGGAACATGGTCCTGCTCTATTATTTCATTCTTTCTTTTAAATCGCTTCTATTTTTCGAGATTATAATCACACCATTTCTCCCTCCTCTTTTCTCCCTCCCACATCCTTCTCCTTGTTCTTTTTCAAATTCATAGCCTCTTTTTTTCATTAAGAGCACACACCAATAGGTTATCCATTTATGAATGTTCAGTTCTGAAAACATGCATACATGTTACATTAAAGAGACCGAACAGTTTGTACTCATGTATATAGGAATTCACACACAAAGACACACACACACACACACACACACACACACACACACCACACACCACTTCCTTCTTTAAGGACCGTGTAGTTGTCAGTCCATCTTGAGTTTCCTCTTCTGAGATTTCTGCGTAGTCTTCCTTTACGTTCCTGTCCATGAGACCACCTTGGCACCCAAGGAAGTGTTGCTGTTGTGAATCCACTCAGTCAAAACAATGAATGTATTTCAGAGGAATTAAATGAGCACATCTCAGAGGATAAAGAATAAGAATGCTGGAGAAGGGTAAAGAGAAGCAGAGTGGCTGGCAGTAGATGTACAGAAAGGAAAGACAAAGAGAGTGAGCAATGAGCAAAGGTGAGCGACAAAGCTGCAAGACCTTTAGGATGATTCTTTGATGAGCAATCATATGCATGACCTTCAGAGGAATCCTACCTGTTTCGTGATTTGTTGACAGGCCGCTGTGTGACATTTTGACTAAAGGACCTAGTTACATTGTGAAAAGAGGAAGGTACCCTTTAGGTAAAGAATATAAACAAATGTCTTCAACTCAGACATTTTTGAAAGAACTCAAGAGACCCTTCCTAAAGAGCAAGAGGGTGACATCCATAGCCATTTAGAAAAGGCTGAGGTTTCAGGACTCACAAGCTTGCTGGTAAATTGTTTTTCCAGCTGTATATAGAAAAGTATGATGGAAACAAATACTCATAGTTTTTGTTTTATTTTTATTTGTTTTATTCTTGAAATTTCTATTCAAGAATAAAGATAGCTGTTCCACTGCTCTTTACTGTAAAAGACACTCAGGATGGTCCTGCCTTAGAATCACAGCTTGAGAAAAATTAGAATATGTGGCAGAGATTGAAATCTCCAAGGAGAACGTTACAGAACATCTTGAGAAAATCCAGCCTCTCTAGAACAGCAGGAGTGGGTGACATTTAGCAATTAACTCCGAGAAAAATAAAGAAATGTGCACTAGGAAAAAATGCTGATAGGCTTTCCATGCACCAGAGTAATCTATTTTGGCCTTGAACAGATGTTAGCAGCGTCTTCAAAGTCACTAACTTGCAGTCAGCTGAAAATTCCCTTCTAGCAGCCAAGTACCTGCTACAGGTGTGTGAGGTAGAGGCGAGTTTCACATGTTACAGACGTGTGTTAGAGCTGTGGAAAGAAGTATTTCAGAGTGCCAATTCTAATAACGTGTCTTAGAGCATGTTCTGTAGCTGTGGCTTTGTATCTTTCTTCTGCCAGGAAAAGTCCCTCACTGGGTAATTCTACCCAACACATAAACATTCCTGTGAATCATCAGGTCCCGGAAGGGCAACATCCTGCCTCTTTATGAATGGGATGCCCTAATGGGTATCTCAAGTTCCCTTGCTAAATATTTTATCTTATATAAAAGGAAATTCATTAAAAGTAGGAGAGGCATTAGAATAATGTTGCATAGTTGCTATCATAAAGAGATATAGTTTAAATGATTTAACTTTGTTTATTGCCCTTAGTAAGCCAAAATCCATTATTAACTAGCGAAAGAGACCATGTTATCACATGAATTGATTACTAAAGTCACAAACATCACAAAAAAGACCAGGCTGTGAACAGAAATCTACAAAATGTTTATGACTATGTTTATAATATAAATTATATTTTAACTACTTTGCTAAAACCCATTCTATTTTTGAAATAAAAACTGTGATTTCAACAACACATTTTTTGTAAAAGTTTATTGTTGACAGAATTCATTGTAGGTTTTACTAACTGAATGAATATTTGTGCATAAGTATATTTTTACATTGTAAGTCATGCAAATTAACCATTATTGTCTATGATTTGAAAAATCAGCTTGGTGGAGTTATACCAAAATGGGCATAAAGAGAATGAGTCGTGAGTTCCTATACGGTATACAAAGTGCTAAGAAGAGTACAGTCATGAAAGGCATTGGACCCTTCATAGCTCATTTTACTATTAAACCTGCAGACTCTTTTCTACCTTTCTACCCATTAGAGCCCCTTCCCTTTGCCCTCCAGCCAACACCACAATCTCACTTCCCCAAGCCTGACACATTTATCTTTTATTGCACTCTTGGCAATGCCATTTAATAAAAGTATCACTTGTGTTGTTTTTTGATTGGTGTTAACCTACCTGCCTATCACTCCTCCTTGCTCTGCCCCTCTCTTCCTTATCTTTTGCTGTACATTGTAAGCTTCACGGGAGTATTTATAAAGTAAAGATGAATGACCCATTGCTTCATGGCACGTAATACCACGTCTTGCATCCTATAAAATACTATTATGAAGGCTTTATAAAATGCTATTGTTTTAAAGAGTAATTTTAAAACATGAACTTTTTAGTGAAGGCCTGGAAGTTGTCTGCAAAGACTTAAAATGATGAGCTATGGGCTGGAGAGTAGGAGGTGGTAGATTTCAAGGCAGTCGGGATAAGGAACTTTGGCAATCTTTCAGGGTCTTGTGCCAAATCTTCCCCTTTCCACTGACTCCCAAGGTCTGATGTAGGGCGACAGCTTGGAGAGATGGAAGCATGTGAGAAATTGTGACAGATTATTTGCCCATCCACTGTGCCCCTACAGAGGCCACTGCAATCTGAAAGATTGCTGATAAACCTCTGAGCACAAAAATGCCAACCACATGAAGAATGAAAACTTGACAAGCCTTGGACTCATAGAATGACAGTTCTCCATAGTTTCCTCTTAACATGGGGACATCCAAAAAGCCAGACTCAATCATCAGATAGGAAAGAACAAGGAAATTCATTGATGATAGCTAGTAGAAAAAGATACTAACTGCCCAACATGCTTATGCCTTCTTATATTGCTGTGACATCATAAAACACTTTTGACATAAAAAGCAAATGATATTTAAGAAAGTTTAGAAAAAGTTTTGTGCCAAAATATTGAAGTCAAACAAAGGGAAACAGAACTGGAAGTAAATGGTTTTAAGCATACCTCAAAATTCCAGCTCAAGTTATTCAAGATAGCTGTGCTTTGTATGGTATTTAAAACCGAAGAAATGGAAAAAAATTTGTTGGAAAAGTACTGATAATTTACCCATCAGCAGTACTCAGTCAGAAATAAGTACACATAGAACATTGGCAACTTCATAGGAACCTCTGAAACACCAAGGAGATGCTGGTAGGTCTTGAGTCATATGCTCATAAATATTAACATAAGATTAAAAAACATTGCTCTAGTTTCCTTAGGAGGAAGAAATATAAAAAATATTATTCAAGAACTATGATAAGGAGTTGCAGAGATAAGCATAGATATATCTACCAAGTATCTAAAATAGCCAACATAAAATTTCAAGGTCCAAAGATGCATATATAAGAAGGCCACAGATTTTAAACCTCAAACTTCTGATTAGAAATCTCTCTTGTGACTAGAAATATCAGTTGCCTCTAGGATCATGGGAAGGGCATAGAAATTCTCCAAAGGTATAATTTCTCTCCTAAAGGCACAATTGTGATTGCACAGTTAATGAAAATCTGGATGACTGCAGTTGACTTTGAGGAGACACCTAACACAGTAATCATACAAGAAGCGTGTAAAGGTCTCCACACCCCAGTCTCTGGAACCTGTGTGTGTGTTCTTACTCTGCAAAGGAGAAGTGAGGCTTCAGGTGGAATTATGTCCTCTAATGGGCTGATGTTGAAACACAGACATAATCTGTCCTGGATCATACAAGTAGATCCAATGTAATCACAGATTTTTCAAAAGTAAAAATTGGTGTCAGGAAAAGCAGTGTCGGGATGATGCAGTATGAGAAAGACAGGACAGGCCATTGCTGGTTTTGAAGATGAAAAAGATCACAAGTCAATGAAGTCAGGTGACTGTGGAATCTGGAAAATGAAAGGAAGCAAATTCTCCACAGCACCTCAAGGAAAAAGAACCAAGCCCTACCAGGACATTACTGTGGTACAATGGGACACACATCAAATGCCTGCTGTTCTGAGCTATATAATGTTAAACTTCAGTTGTTGTGAGCCAATAAGTATACAGTCATTTATTTATTCCAAATAGAAAACTAAAACAGTAGGCATGAGGAAGGGAAGTTAAAAAAAAAACATACTTTTGCTGTTAGTCTGAGAAGCGAGGCAGACTGATGTGTGTGCATTAGTTGCTTTTCTTGTTGCTACGACAAAAGCAACTCAAGAGGAGTTGATTTTGAGTCGAACTTTGAGAGTACAGTGCATCACATGGTGGGGAAGTCATGGAAGGAGCAAGAGACAGTTGCGCACTCAGGATCAGAAGTAAGGAAGCAGAGAGATGAGCAAAGGTCCTCCATGTGCTTTCTCCTTTTAACTCAAATACTCCAGACTCCTTCCACCATGGGATGATGATGCTCACATTCAGGGTGGGGCTTCTCTGTTCCATTAAACCTTCCTGGAAACATATGCATAGGTAGGCACACAGGTGTGTTTCCATGGTGATTCTAAATCCCATCAACTCGACAATGAAGATTAACCATCACAGTATATGACTTTTTCTAAGCAGTGTTCAAAGCAAGCAAAGCAGATCAATGTTCCGGAACTCTAGAAGCCCACTTATTTGAAAGGAAAATACAAAATAAGGAAGTAAATAAATCTAAGATAAATCAATAACACACTTCAATAAGCACCTATCACACACTGACGGACTGAGACTCAAGGTCAAGTGCATGAGATCAGTGCGTCGATGAGATAGCTCCTCCCTTGCATTCCACAGAAATCACTTAGCCTCTCTTTGGTGGCAGCGTATGAAAAGCACCTTTAGCTACTGCATTCTGTAACTATTCACCAGCTTGAACTTTATAAAACATAAATTACTGGAAGTATGACTATAACAACAATTAGAACAGCTCCCCTGGCAAGAGAAGTTATTTCTCATAAACTAAGATAGAGATCACCCCCAAATGTTTACTGTATTACTTTGACAAGAAATCTTCACACAGCAGTCTCTTTGTGTCTTTCCTGTTGGAAACTTGGAGCAGTGGGTGCTAACAAGAAAAAAAAATTTTCTTTCCCCCAAATCCATAGACAAACATTCAGTGTCAAGGACAGATTTTTTCCCCTGCAAATTTTGAGGACCACCTACAACAGCCATGACAGCTGTGCTAATCGAAAAAGCAAACGAGGCCACAAAGGACTGTTCTTTGACCATGTAATCAATTTTCCACTCAATGCATTGTTCATTCTTGGAGACTTTAATGCCAGAATTGATTTTAACAGCCATTATAGAAATACTTAAGTCAAAGGGCTTGCAACCTTCTTTAGCATGACCAATGGAATTTTTTAAATAGATATGTGAATAAATCATTGAGTATGATTCATATGCTTTTTAAAAAAGGTTCTTAAAGTCACTGTCCAGACACATTCTTTATAAGTAGTCAAGTGGACTAAGTCAGATCCTATATTGAGAAATAGTGCATTAACTCAGTTTATGCTTATAAAATTACATTTGAAACCATTTTCAAAGCATCTGTATACAACTGCAGCATCTCCCAGAAAAGCCAATAGATAATCAGTTAGCAAATAATAGATGATCACTATTCACCATGAAACCTGAGGAAGAAGTCATGTAAGCAGTGCCAACAACAAAAAGTGACCTTAATGTGTAGATAGGACAGACAATGAAAACCCCAGGGATGAGGAGAGCTAAGTGACTAAGTGATGCCCAAGGTTACCAAGCTAGCAGTCACGGAGGGAGATGCTGAAAGAATTAATTAAAAGGCTTTATGCAGTTTTTAAGTATTCAGAATGATGTAAGCCAGAATCCTTTGTTACTCGTTTTGATAAGAGGTGTCAGGGTATTCCAGGTCTGAAAGCAGGAAATGGATGTAAAACTAAATCTAAGTTATAGTGAACATGAAGAAAGAGCTGCAAAGGGATGCACTCCCAGGCTTTTTTATACATAGAAGTGGAGCTTTCAGACTGTGCTCCTGTTGCAGACAAATTTCTGATCAGTGTCTGTTCAGATCACAACACAGATGAGATTCCCCAGAAAGAAATTGTTCTGTGTAGAATGTTATAATCGAGATAAAATTTGGCTAAACTAAAGCAGATTCTCAATCATATGATTAGATCAGACTAGATCCCCTTCTATCTCACTCAATTATATTCACTAGCTTCCTGAAGAACATTTGTCTCCTACTCAGTGATGTATTTAGATTAAAACATTTTATCTATAGAGTATGTGCATGAGTTTGTGCAACAGACATTATTGTTCATAGAGTGAACAGTGCCATTACAGTTCAACCCAGCATCCATCAGAATGGCCTGCACAGCGTCTGTTTTTAGGAAATGTCCTTGAGTATTGTGGGGTGTGCTAGTGGCACAGGTATGACATCCATGTTAAAATCTGCATATTTATATGCCATTCTGCATGCCCCATAAAGATTATCTTTAATTCCATTTTCAGGTTACAAGGGGGAACAAAGATAATGGGAAAAGGATTGTATCTTTGTCTGAGAGTTTCTACTGCTGTAAAGAAACACCATAACCAAGCAAGTAGGTGAGCAAAGGGTTGTTTTGGCTTATGCTTTCACATTGTAGTCCATCACTGAAGGAAGTCAGGAGAGGAACGCAAGCAGAGCAGGAACCTGGAGGCAGGAGTTGATGCAGAGGCCATGGAGGGGTGCAGCTTACTGGCTTGCTCCTCATGACTTGCTCAGCTTGCTTTTTCCCCCATTGTTTTGATCTTTATTTTATAACTTTTTAATAATTTATTTAAATATTAAACATTTCCACCTCCTCACCTCCTCCCATTTTCCTCCCCTTCCCCACATTCCCCCTCCCCCTCCCTCTCCAGTCCAAAGAGCAGTCAGGGTTCC
>LOJH01025483.1:3450-19127 GCA_001685095.1 Ellobius talpinus
GGTCCTGAGTTCAATTCCCAGCAACCACATTGTGGCTCATAACCATCTGTAATGGGGTCTGGTGCCCTCCTCTGGCCTGTAGGCATACAGACAGAATATTGTATACATAATAAATAAATAAATGAAGAAAAAAAACTGGTGGTGGTGCCACACACCTTTAATCCCAGTGCTTGGGAAGCAGAGACAGGCAGATCTCTGTGAGTTCAAGGCCATCCTGGTCTACAAGAGCTAGTTCCAGGACAAGCTCCAAAGATACACAGAGAAACCGTGTCTCAAAAAACAAACAAACAAAAGGATAATTGTTGGTTTTGAGGGCATAGGTCAATATAGAGTACATGTGTAGCATACATGAAGCCCAGGGTTTAATTTCCAGCACCGAAATAAATAAACTAATAAAAATTTCATGGACTTGTGGTTTAAAATCTTGAAAGGCACTTCTGAGTTTTCTAAGTTTGTAAAATGCATTGTCTCAGACTTTTCTTGTCTAAGTCTCCATCAGAAATTGAGAAATTATTTTCAGAAGTGTTCTTAAAGTATCAGCGATAAGCAGAGGGCTGATGTCGATGGTTATGTTGCAATTTCAGGTGCAAGGAAACATCCCTTCTTCACAGCCCCCTCCATCACAAGCCTTGCCAGAGGTGCTGTCATACCCTTTTTTCCAATACCATTTCTTTTCTCTGCCTTAGGGCCTGGCTTATTTTATTTTTGTTTATTTATTATTGGTTTTTTGTTTTGTTTTTTGTTTGTTTGTTTGTTTTGGAGACTGTGTAGACCTTGCTGTTCTGGCACTCTCTGTATACCAGGCTGGCCTCAAACTCATGGCAGTCCTCCTGTCTCTACTTCCTGAATGCTGGAGTTAAGGGCATACACCACCACACCTGACTGACCTGTTTTGCTTTAATGTTCATATGAACCTCCGAAGGAGCTCAAAATACAGATTCTTAGTGGAGTCTGAGTTTGTGTGTGTGTAGGCCAGAAGCCAATGTAAAGTTTCTTTCTCCATTACACTCCACCCATTTTTTTTTTTTTTTATTTTTTAAAGACAGGATATCTCACTGAACCTGGAGCTTGCCTTTTATCTAGTCTGACTGGTTGGCCTGTAAACCCCTGGGATTTGTCTGACTGCCAGCTTATTGCCTTGTTCACCTTTGATGTGGGTTCTGGGAATCTAAACTCTGTTTGCATATTTGGGTGGCACATTACTTGCTGAGCCACATCTCCCTAGCCCTCACTTCTCATCTTAATCTCTATCTGACTGCCACTGAATTGGCATTTAGTAAATTAACATTACTGTTTATTTTATAAGTTGTTTAATATATAATTTGGTTCTTGTTCCTTGTCTGTTTTGCTAACCTTTTCCTCTCCTACTTGACTACTTTTAATGACCTTGTCATGCTTAATCACACTCTTTCTTTGTGCATGTTGTGAATTCTACATATGCATGGTAGATACTTAATCAGTATTTATTGAGTGATTTATAGATGAGCTGGACATAAACTCCCAAACCTTTCCACCTTGACATCTTCCTCTGAAATCTCGTTCTGCCCGCTTCCTTCCTGCTATGTCTCTGTGCCACAGAATGTTACTTTCTCCCGGTGGTTTACGTTATTCTTTATATTCACTTTTATTATCCCAAATATTTCTTGTGTATTTGTAAGCTGCTTTTTAAGCTTTGTTGTAAAAAGCTGTAATCACAAATGAGAAAGGTCCTACTTCTTAGTATGAGAAGTCTGATGTATTTCTGCTTTTACCAGAGTGGTCTTTGTGGAAATCTAGCTCAAATCATGCCACTCTGACTTTATTTCTGCTGTGTGATGGATGATACTGCTGATAAGGTTTCTGTAGCACAAATAATAAAAACCCAGAGAAAAATATTGGGGTTCAACCTGAAGATCAGAAAAGCAAAACAGCCAAGCCACTAGAGAGTTCTTACCTCTAAGAAATCCTCAGACTGAAAGAGAATGAGTTCCTGTCTCATCCTGCCTTATATTCATTCCTCCCTAGTACTGGGATTAAGGTGTGAGATACCGCTGCCTGGCCTCTAGTGGCTTGGTTTTACCTTCTGGTCTTCAGGCAAGCTTTATTTACTAAAATACAAATGAATTATCATTTTTTACAGGTTTTCTCATCTTGTGTTTAGGCCTTGACATAATTCAATTCAAAGTATATATTCTATGTCGTCTCCTCTTACCTTTCAAATCCGATGACTCTCCTGCTTCAGCCTACCTTACTTAGAAATCTTTTTTTAAAAAATATTTTTATGTGTGTGTTTTGTCTGCATATGTCTGTGTACCAGATGGGTGCTTCAAGTCTATAGAGCAAAAGGTGTCAGAACCCTTAGAACTGGATTTTACAGATGGTTGTGAGCTACCATGTGGGTACTGAGAACTGAACCCAGGTTTGCATGAGCAGCAATGCTTCTAACTGCTACCATGGAATGCTCTGCAGCCATTAAAAAAACTTAGGCTCTTCAGTGCTTATCTTACACTGGCACACTGAGACATAGATAATCAATATGCTCATAGCAGAACGCAAATTTTAAATTAAGATGTGAT
Organism: Ellobius talpinus; assembly: GCA_001685095.1. Lineage (NCBI taxonomy): Eukaryota > Metazoa > Chordata > Mammalia > Rodentia > Cricetidae > Ellobius > Ellobius talpinus. The sequence goes on from LOJH01025483.1 coordinate 6,006, forward strand.
AAAACCATATATAGTCATAGGAAATAGACCAAAATGTCAATAGTTGTGGACAGTAGATTTTAATTGATTTTCTAATATATTCTTAAATCTTTTTCTAAATTTCTATGAATATTTTCTCCTTTTTTCCCCTCTTTTTGCCACCCTCTTCCTCTTTCTATTTCTTCTTCTTTTCTTTGATAGGTTCTTACTGGATAGCTTAGGCTGACTTCAAATTTGTAATCTCTCTGCCTCAGCCTTTTTAATGCTGGGATTGCAATCTATCCCACCAAATGTAGTTTTTGAGTTTAAGAAGTAGTTTTGTTGCTTTCTTTTCTAACTGAAGTTGTAGTATACTTGTGAAACTTTACTCTTTGTTTGAACTCTGAATCCTTTTGGCTTCCAGTCATAGTAGTCCTTTGTGTATATGTCTGTATTAGTGGAGTGGGGGCCTTTTTACTTCTTTGTTTGTCAGTTTTTTTCCTGTATCTGAAGTGGCAAATAGTAAGCATCCTTGTTTACAGTCAGTTTTTCCTTCTATAAGCATTGATGAGATCTGTTACACCATTCTTGAATAAATTAAAACTAGGCAGGTAGGTCACAATTTGCTGTTTTTAAGGATGTAACTCTCACCGGGCAGTGATGGAACATGCCTTTTATCCCAGCACTTGGGTGGCAGAGGCAATGAATCTCTGTGAGTTCAAGGCCAGCCTGGTCCACAGAGCAAGTTCCAGGACAGGCTCCAAAGCTACAGAGAAACCCTGTCTCCAAACAAACAAACAAAAGAATGTAACTCCTTGCAAAGAGGTTTGAATATTTTAGTACTTTATGTAGAACTGGTACTCTAATATTTACTGCCTTGAAAGGTAGCAAGTGATTCTATGATCACATTAAGAGCTATGCTGTTTTGGAATCTTTTTTATTTCTGTTTCTGAATTTAAATGATGACACTCTTGTTAGTACCATACTTAATCAGAAACCAAATTGAATTGTAAGGAGCAGAACCATAAAGCAAGGTAATACTGTGTTCAGAGCAAGTAGTTGCTAGAGGCTGAATCTGGGCTCAGGAGAAGAGCAGGGCAGTATCAGGAAGAGTAAGATTGGAATAGAGGTCTCTGATGAAAAAATATAAAAATCAAAGTGACCTAGTATGTATTGTTTTTGTCTGCAGAGAGTGGCATTGTTGGCATTCAAACCAGATTCAGTTGAATACAACTGCCATTTTAGTAGCTAATATTTTTTGCCCCTTGCAATGATGAGTACCTTAATTCCTTGAGGATATTGTGTATGAGGTTTGCTTTCAATGTGTGAGACTGTATATTGAGGGTTTTGTGTGTGTGTATGTGTATGTGTGTGTGTGGTACGTGCAACTGAATATGCACCTTTGTGTGTACATGTAGAAGTCAGGAGGATGGTGAATGTTTTTCTCAATCACTCTTTGTGTGAGTGCCTTGAGACAAGTTCTCTGAACTAGAAGCTTGCCATTTGGGCTAGACTGGTCGTCTTGTGGACTCCTGGTATCTGTTTCTGTATTCCAGCAATGAGGTTGTTATAGATAAGCATGACCATGTCTGGTTTTAATTTTTTCTTAAAATTGTTATTATATTTTATCTATTTGTGTGTCTGTGTGTGTTCGCTTGTGTTCCTTCCATAGCATGTGAGTAGAAGTCAGAGAGCATGTGAGTTACTTGCATTTGGGTCCTGAGGATTAAATTTAAGTTACCAATCTTGGTGACAAGCACTTTTACCCCTTGAGCCATCTCTCTGATCCTGTGCCTGGCTTTTTTATGTGGGTCCTAGAGATTTGAACAGAGGTCCTCTTGCATGCACAAGTGTCTTACTCACCAAGGTATCCACCAAACCCTGGGTTGTTTTAGTGCCCATGTACCAGGAAGGCAGGTGCTGCTGGGGCCTGCTACTTCATTCCAGCTCCGTACAGTTTTCTTTGAGAAAATTCAGGCAGCTCATCTGGTGCCTCTGATACCTGGATAAATTACTGGAACCAAAACCACTTCTGTGCGTGTGCTCATACACAGAACTCTGTCTCCTGTTTATTCTGTAAAGTAGTGTTTTGATCTCATGCCTTGAGTTTCTTAATTTCATTTAAAAGTAAAACTTGTGTTTCTGTCTCCACTCAGCATTTTACTCAGCTGTCTTTTGAACTGACTCATAAGGAAGCTGCCACTGCCTTGAGTTCTTACTCTCTGCCTTCCCCAGCACTGGTCTGGGTTTCATTTTCTTCTCTGCCTTCCTGAACCAGTTTTAGCATGTAATTTACCATGTATTTTAATAAATGCTAAGTAATCCATATTATTATTGCCAACCTTAAAAGCTTCTTTTCAATAGTCTTTATGATGGTGTATACTTAGTTCTAGTCCCTAATTACAAAGCTCTAAGATAGTTTATGTTTAGACCTTCAGTTTTCCTTCTTTGAGCAAGTGCCACCATCCTAGGCAGTTGTTAGGTCCTTCCTCAAGGAAAGTATAACTTCCACTGTTCTTCTGATGAGAGAATTCCACTTAAGCAGATGACCTGGAAACCCTATTTTACTTCCTATTAATGTTACATCACATTCTATTTGGCAGCATGATTCTGGAACAGAGTGCACACCAGGAGAGTCTAAGAACTTAGGACAAAAAGAAAATGGTAATTATATCATGTATGCAAGAGCAACATCTGGGGACAAGCTTAACAACAACAAATTTTCACTCTGCAGTATTAGAAACATAAGCCAAGTGCTTGAGAAGAAGAGAAACAACTGTTTCGTTGGTACGTATATTTCTCAATATTTTAATTATTAACTTTTTTCACATACTATGGCATGTATGTGGAGGTCAGAAGACAACTTGCTGGAGTCAGTTCTCTCCTTTTACCATGTGGGTTCTGAGGATTGAATCTAGCTTGTCAAGCTTGATGGTAAGTGTTTTTCTCCTGATGAGTCATCTTTCCAGCCCAAAATATTTAAACATTCAGAAAACTAGAAAGATTCTACTCTAAGAATATCTCCCATCTATGTTTCCCAATTAAGACTTTGCTGTATTTGCTTTATCAAAATGCTTAGGAATTTGTTTGCCCCTTTGGAACAAACAAATTTGGAGTTGCAGATGACAGAGTATTTTACATCTAAACACCAGCTTATATCTCAGTAGCTAGAGTTCAGTATTGTTTGAGTTTCTTCCCTTCTTCCCCTCTCTTTCCTAAGTGAATTTCACTTTGTGTGTGTGTGTGTGAGAGAGAGAGAGAGATTTGACTGAATAGTGAACATCTTCACACCTCTTATCTTCTCTTTCTTACCTCGTCTCCTCTTGTTAGTTCCCCTCGTTCTTCTAGATAGTTTTGCTTCTGTGTTCTTGTCATAATATGAACATGGTTTTATGTGTTTGTATAGAAGCTAGGAACTAGAAATGAGAAGACAATATGATACCTGTCTTTGTGACATTGATTTAATTCACTTAATATGATTATCTCCAGTTGCATCTGTTTTCCTGCAAACACAAAAAAACTGTCCTCCTCATGTCTGACTAACTCCATTGTGTATGTGCTGCATGGGTGTAATTCCAGCAGTTGGGAGGTGGAAACATGTGAAAGGTTGTGAGTTCAGTGCCATCCTGGTTTACATAGCAGGCTCCAGGCCAGCCAGATAGCAAGACCCTGTCTCTAACCAAAGAACAACAATGAAAACAAATAAACAAACCAAAACCCAAAGTGTGTATATGTGAAGTTTTTTTCATCTGTTCCTCTTGTTGGACACCCATATAATTCCACAGCTGAACTGTTGTGGATAGTGATGCAGTAAACAGGGATACATAAAGTACACAAGTCTTAATTGTACCATTTGCTGAATTTGGCAAATGTAAGTTTCCTGTGTAAACCAAGCAGCTCTGAAGATACAGAACATCGTTTCTGTCAGTTCAGAAAGTGCTTTATTTCACTTTGCAGTCAGTCTCCTAGAAGCAATCGCTGATTGTTTAACCAGAGATTGTTTGCCTGTTTTAAGATTTTATACAAATGGAATTCATAGCTTTTTCCCTTTATGGAATTTTACTTTTAACTTCACATAGTATTTCAAGGTTCATCACAATGTTTTATTCCTGTTGCTGAATAACTGTGTGTTGTAGGACTGATCTAGTTTACTCATTGTTTCTGTTGGAGGGCACAAAGAGGACTCATACAGTGTTTGTTTTCTGGTTTTTTGGTGTGTGTGTGTGTCCAGCTTGTTTTCCTTAGCATAAGCTTTTCAAGGTTCTCCCCTGTAATAACATGTGTCACGACTCTACTCCTTTTTAAGGGCAAACAATATTCCACTGTGTAAGCATACCAGATTTTGGTCTTGCATTCAGCTGTGTATCTCTCTTGTGATGCTTACCAGATTGCAAATATTCTGCCTAGTCTTAAAGTTTTTTTGTGTATCCTCCTTTTCCACAAGATTGTAAAATACTTGAATGCAAATATTGACTCATGGTCACTTTTGTATATAAAGAACATTCAAAGAAGGGTTGACGAATTGAGGAAGACTTCCAGATAAGTTTTGTCCCTACAAACAGATAAGTTTTTAATACAGTTTTTATTGGAATAATTATAGATTCACATACAGTTAGAATAAGCAGTAGATGCTTAGTACCTTCATTGGTAATAACTTTCAAGTACGGTAGTATCATCAGTGTGATGTTGTCATCAGTGCACACTCCACACTCCTCACTCATATCTTCTCAAGGTATTTGTTTCTTTTTCTATAATTTGATTGCATGTGTAGTTTTATATCCCACCACTGCAGACAAGATCTAGTACAGTTCATCAAGTCAAGGATACACAGTGTTATCTGCTTATAACCACACCTGTTTACTTATAACCGCAACAAGCTATCTCTTGCTATTCCCTGCCTACTGCACTAACATCTTTTCTATTTCTAAAATACTGTCCTTTTGAAAATGTATAGATGGAATTGTACAGTATATAGCTTTTAGGGCATGCCTTTGTTCACTTAGAAGAATTTGCTAAAGATTTATCCAAATTTTATCAATATTTTGTCCATTCTGTTGTTAAGAAGTACTCCTCAATATATAATGGTTTGTTTAGTTATTCACTTGCTAAAAACAGCTGGGCTGGCTGTTTTCAGGGTTTTGTTTTTATCAATTAAGTATCTATAAAATTCATGTGGAGGATCTTTTGTGTGAACATATTTTTTTTTAATTCTTTTGATAAATACCTTAAGTCTAGTTAATAGACCATATAGTGATCACTTGTTTTGTTTTCTACAAAACTCCCAACTGCTTTCTAGGGTGACTGTACTATTTTATATTCTCATGATCTGGTTATGACTAGTCTCAGTCTTATCATCATCAGAGTCAGAATCTAGCATATTCACTATTTGGATCAATCTATTCTGGCAGGAGTGAGGAAATAGTTCCTTATTTTATTTTGCATTCCTCTGGTGACAGTGATGAACTTTTTCACATACAGCTTATTAGCTATCTTCTCTGGTGAGATGTTTGCTCATGTTTCTCAGCTGTTTTCAAAATATATTTGTTTGTTTTTGTTTTATCCATTGAGTTTTGGGATTTTTCAGATAACTTGGAGAGTTTTTTGGTTATTCTTGGTGTAGAGTGCAATCTTCTTTATCTTTGTGTTCTGAGTGCTAGATTATAGCTGTGTACCACTTTGCTGGACTCAGATAATGGTTTACACATGTTTTCTCACAGCCTGTAGTATATTTCTTTATGTCTGTCACTGAATCTCTGACTTTTTCTTTTAATACTTTTCCCCCATAGGGTAGATTGACATTGCATTGGTGCAATTATTTGTTACTGTCATTGGTGGTTGTTTTTCTGTCACTTACTTCTGTCAGTTCTTCATGTAGAATTGCCTTGTAGAGGATAAGAGTTTTCACAATAAACTTTGAAGTTGATTATAACAATGGATGTATCGATTGGTATGTGTTAGGAAGAAGATTGGGTGTCAGATACTGCACATGTATTTTCTGATCTTTTCTCTTGAATTACTTGTCACATGAATTACATAGTTACTACTAGCCTTTTAAAAGTCAATGTTTTACTTAGTGTGGATGTTCTAGTTGTAGAGTCCAAAGACATCATATAAGATCAGATAGTGCGCTGGAGTTTCAGTGACTGCTAAGATTTTCTTTAGTGAATTAAGAACGAAAGTGTAAGTCTATCTTCTGGGAGTGGTTTTCACTCATCTGTGTCGTAAATGAGGCTGTGCTGGGCGTGGATTTCCTTCTATTCATTTAGTTCCCATTTTAAAACCTGAATTGGTGCATTAGAAAGAGAAGAACCTAAGATTTAAGATCCAAGAACCCCTGGGCTTCATCTGTTTGATCATACTGGGGTATATGGCCTCTAGCAAGTTACAAGCCCCTTGGAAGTTAGTTTTGCTTACTAGAAAATAAAGGCATTTGATTCTTGTCATTCCCAGTAAATGGTAGTGTCTTGAGGTGATTTTGTTATCTCACAAAGCAGTATTCCTAGTCTGATTCTTTTCCCCACATCATTTGTTTCAGTGGTGCTAGGGATTGAATCCACTACTCTAATTTCGAGCTTCAATGAGAACTTTAGAAGTTAAAGAAATATATTGAAATTATCCACCAATTTTTAGACCAGATTTTCTAACTCTTAATTATCTAAGATCTGTTCTTGTACTGTTAGACTGCTTGGGATTACAGAGAGTATATTAATAATTAATAATTATTTTTTTCTCTTAAGGGACTTGGTCCATCAAGAAAAAAAATGTACGTTTGAAAGTTCTTATTGACAATGTTATGATCACTTTTTAAAAGTGAGTTATTCTATAGGATAAAAATATCTAACTTCCTTAACAAATAAGTGATGTAAAAATAAAAAGACAGGATGAACATATTCTATAGTAAAGTAACTTAAGAGATACATCATCTAAAATTCCTGTGAGGGAAAGGGTGGAGTTAGGAGAGCCTTGTTTGAAACTTGATTTAATGACCAACTGATAGTTTAAGAAATTTGAACATTGATTGGCTATTAGAAGCTTAGTCATTAAGCATCTTGCTGATTTTTATTAGCTGTGATAATGATATATAGTTAGATTTATAAAAGGTTTGTCACATAGACACGCAGCCTGAACTACTTAAAGGACAACATATTAGGTGTGGTGATTTCAAAATGCTACAAATAAAAATGGCTGGGAATAAGTAAGACAAGAGAAACATACATGGGAGGTCATTGTACTTAGTTTCTTAATACTTTTATGTATGTTTGAAATTTTCTATAACAGATTTTCCCCTTTTTGCCTGGTTGAGAAAAATAATACCTTTATTTGCATATTATGACACACATGTGTAGTCAGCAAAGCTCAACTGTGATATGGCCTAAGTAGCAAGTTACTAGTTCTGTAAAGAACATAGTAAGAAGGACCTATGAAATCAGTCCTCTCACTGTACAGAAACAGAGGCCCCCAAAGGGACCTGAAATTTCATTGTTGGTAGTAAGCACTACTTTACTGAAAAACAGGTCTCCTGATTTTCAGATTCTGTTTTTGCCTTACTTACTCATCAAAATTTCCTTTTTGGGGGGTTGGAGGTAAAGCTCTAAAGAGTTTGTGAATTTTATTTTATTTTTTATATTTATGGTATTTTGCCTACATGTATGTCTGCATCATGTGTGAGCCTGATTCCCTTGGAGGCCAGAAGATGGTGTCAGATCCCCTAGATCTTAAGTTATAGAGAGTCATAAGCTCCATGTGGGTGCTGGGAACTGAAATCAGGTCCTCAGGAAAGGCAGCAAGTGCTCTTAAATAAACTGTCATGCCATATCTTCAGCCCTGAGTTTGTAAATTTTGAAGAAAATTAATGTGTGTATACAGTGTTCATCTTGTCCTGTTCCTTTCTTCAGAGTCCGGCCAGCCTATATGTGGAAATGGGATGGTGGAGCAAGGTGAAGAATGTGACTGTGGCTACAGTGACCAGTGTAAGGATGAGTGCTGCTTCGATGCAAACCAGCCAGAGGGGAAGAAATGCAAACTGAAGCCTGGCAAGCAGTGCAGGTAGCTGCCTTGCCGACCCCACTGATGTGAACATGCCTGCAGGATCACGCACAGCAGTTAAGACAGATTTAATGCTGATGTCAAGAGATTCATAAGGCTATGGAAATTGTCCCTGCTTTGTTCTATTGTTATTTATTTTTCTGGACCATATCCTGTTGTTGACAATTAGAACAATTCATAATTTGGGCATTGAAAAAAGAATATGAAAATGCTGCCCTTTAAAATACATATCATTTAGTTCCTAACTTTGAAAACATTACTATCTTCTGTCCAAATAGTATCTTAACTTGAAAGTATTAAGGTAAAATGGGGCATGTAGGCTTCTGTGATTTAGTATCATATAGTTATTTCACTTGTCAAATGCAGTCGTGATTACAGGCAATAATAGACTATAGTTTGCACAAACTTTTTAGATGGTTAGGCATGTATTCTAGTGCAGTTTTAGTACAAAAATCTGTAAATTGACTAATATGTTAGTAACTGAAAACTTTCTTAATCCTGAATTCACTTCACAAAAAGGCTGAGTAAGAAAGCTGACTGTTGTGTTTTTGACTGTGGAAACCAGATGCTTAATCATTTTTTTTACACTTGCTAGAATGTTCAAATAGAGTAGTTTGTTAGTAGTAATATTTGAAGTTGTGTTCCATCAATGTACTTACCATTTAAGATGATGTAAAAATCAGGCCCATCAAGAGATTTACTTTATCTGACCACTCTTCTCCTAGTCCAAGTCAAGGACCCTGCTGTACAGCACAGTGTACATTCAAGTCAAAGTCCGAGAAATGCCGGGATGATTCTGACTGTGCAAAGGAAGGCATATGCAATGGCTTCACAGCTCTCTGCCCAGCGTCTGATCCCAAGCCCAACTTTACAGACTGTAACAGGCATACACAAGTGTGTATTAACGGGGTAAGTATTTGATTTAAGATGTTTTAAATTTAAATTTTATAGAGCCTCCTTTTTCAGAATAATAGTTGATACTGAAAGCTCCATAAGGTAACTACTTTGGGGCTCCCATTCAGTAATACCCCTATCTGTTCCCCACAAATCCATGAATGTATAATGTGACAATTGCCTGGTGGCATACAGTTAGTTCCTGACTCACCTTTCATCTTTGCAACCATATGTCTTTGGTATTCACAAGAGTACAACTAGGCATGTGGTGTTATCTGCACTGCTTTTAAGTTGTGTAAATTAATATTTCAGGAGCCTGAATAAAAGAGCTCATCTGGTCATTTTCTCTGAGTGTAAAATCTTTTGAGCTTCCATGGCTAAATGTCACTTTTTCTGCATAAAGAAAACTTTTTTTTTCTGCTTGTAGAGGAGTCACAATAACCAACACAAATGTGGAATGGCCTCTTTCTCTGCTTTTGTTTCGTTTTTTTGTTTTCTTTAATTGATTTAAAGGTCGCACAGCTTACTTTCATTCAGTCTCAGGTATATTTATGTGATATTATTGGTTCTGATAGTCATCTGTGTTTTTGTTTTGTGGTGCTTGGGATCAAACCCAGGACCTTGTATGTGCCTGCAGTTGCTTGCCAGCGAGACTCATCTCTAGCCCTGTTGTTTATTACATTAAATATACCCACTTTATTATTTGACATCTGAAGCTTATACCTACCTGTTGCTATGGACAGTAGTTTTGACTCCACAGATATTAAATAAAATTTGCATTTCCCCCAGCAATGTGCAGGTTCTATCTGTGAGAAGTACGACTTGGAAGAGTGCACCTGTGCCAGCTCTGATGGCAAAGATGATAAAGAGTTATGCCATGTTTGCTGCATGAAGAAAAGTAAGGCTTTTCAATACCTCAGCTTAAAGTCTACTTTCAAAATCTGTTATTTGCCATTAAGTTGTTTTTCATCCTTTGGGAATGAGGTTTATTAGGAGTAAGGACCTCAAGATCATGATTGAGCCTTTAAGTGAGCGCAAGAAAGAAACAGCAATATCAGAAACACCTTAGCAGAGCCTTAAAGGGAAAGAGGGTTCCTTTAAAACATGCAGAGGAGCATTAGGTGAACTGCCATGAGAGTGGTGGCACGGGTAGGGTAGGGTAGGACAGAGAAGATCCCTGTCTTTAAGTTTCCCTTATTAAACTGATACACAATTTGGACAGATACTTTCCAGCTAAATTGGTTCTCTTGAGAAAAATTTAAATGTAGCATTGTATTATAGTCCTTATAATGTTAAATGATGTATTAACCAAATCTTTTTAGCTTCAGGTAATAATTTATATAAACATAGCTCAATGGTTTTAAAGCCATTGTGGGCATTAAATCAAGATTTAATGTTTGTTTATATTTGACATTTAAGGTTATTAATGATGTTACTCTGACAAACTTGTATAGGTCTGTGTAATATGGGAATGAATTTAGGTAGTTCTGTCTTTCTTTTTGCTTTCCAAGATTATCCCGCCAGGTATTCTGACCTCTGTGTTTGGAACTTCTTTTTCTAGTGGCTCCTTCAACTTGTGCCAGTACAGGGTCTTTGCAATGGAGCAAGCAGTTCAGTGGTCGGACTATCACTCTGCAGCCGGGCTCTCCGTGTAATGACTTCAGAGGCTACTGTGACGTTTTCATGCGGTGCAGATTAGTAGATGCTGATGGTCCTCTAGCTAGGCTGAAAAAAGCAATTTTTAGTCCACAACTCTATGAAAATATTGCGGAGTGGATTGTAGTAAGTATAGTCTTCATTCATAAAAACCTTAACTTAAAATGTTTGGGCTTAATTTTACTTGGGCAGTGGTCACCAATGTTGGAGGAAGAACACCGAGATCCTGGATGTAATCAATTGTTCTTTAAGTGGGAGTTAAGGGCATTAGTAATTCTTTTCCAGTTTCCCCTATAGTTGATATGGTCTTGTTTCTCTTTTCACCTTTTGGCTAGGTTTCATATTGCAGAGAACCATTTTTTACCTTTTTTTTAAAATTTATCAGTATGTGCCTCCTTTTTTTCATCCCTTGATATGTTGTGACTATTTAAGTTTGACAAAAGTTTGTGTTTCAGTTTTTGTTTTGATAAGAATTAACGTTCCTTATACCCCTTCTTACTATGGTGTCTAGGTCTTTAATCCCTGGGCTCAAGGGGGTCCCTCTACTCTTAGCTTCTGAGTAGTTGGACTCCAAGTACATACCCCTCAATTTTTTGAGGCAAGCCTTGTATCATAGCCCTAAACCTGGTACTTGCTGTATAACCCAAGCTGAGCTCAAACTAGCCCCAGTCCTACCTCAACCTCCAAAATGTACTTTCTCACTTTTTAATCAGTTTCTACCCTCATATTTTGTTCTAACTTTATGAATTTAAATACTAAGTATCTGGTATTCTTTTTGAGTGGAAGATTTAGGGCAGTGGTTCCCAAGCGAATCACAGACTACACTTGCTCTCAGCTTGATTATCTATGCTTCTGAGAAAACTGGAGGCTGGTGAAATTGGGAGAAGTCCTGGAATTCATACATCATTTTAGCTTTGTTTTCGAAACAACCATAGGAACATTTACTCATGGAAGGATTGCAAAACTAGGATGTCCTTAGACTTTACTTGGTGAACATTGTCAAAGAGCAGCACCACAGGGCCTAGACCAAGTAAGTCAAAGCTCTTGGAATTGGCCTGAAGTGTCTGTATGCCCATGGAGGCTGGAAGAGTGCATTAGATTTCTTGGTTTAGAGTTGCAGATGGTTGTGAACTGTCATGGGGAAGCTGAGAATTGAACTTGGATCCTCTGGACAGCCAGTGCTCTTAATCACTGAGCCATCTTTCTAGCCCTTAAGCCAAGTTTCAACCACAGTTATTTCCAGACTTTGCTTATTCCAGTGTTATGGTATTTGTGTTGCTCCACTGTAGAATGTTGGTCTGAAGAAGGAGTGTTACTAGCACCGAAGTATCTCTGTGTTGTGACTCTGGTAATGGATCCCTGTCCACGTTGTCAGTGTTAGACAAACTAGAAAAAGGTACCATGGGCCCTAGTGGGATAGAATGATGAGTCACTGTAATAACCATCCCAACAAAGTGGTTTCTTAAGTACAGGAACTCAGTTCAGTTTGGGACATGGAAGACAGATACAGAAGTGTACTTCAATTCTGTGTGTCCTTTTCATAGAAAACAGCAGACTGTATTGGAGAAATCTTACAAACAGATTTTTTTGTTGTTATTGGTTTGGTTTTTGTTGTTGTTTGTATTTTGGTGATGCCGGCAGCAAGTGACCCCAGGGTCTCAACTACTTTGGACAAATTCTCTACCAGTCAGCCCCATCCCCAGCCGTTGGGAAGTCCTCTTTAAGAAGGTGACACTAGAACTACATTCTTAAGAGCTGGCAGAAGCAGACATCAGAAATGTTTCATGGAGAAGGAAGTATGTGGAAAAGCCACATGTACAAGAGCCTTCAACACTGAAACAGTTTGAAAAGTCTTTTGTAAAGCTTAGTGAGTTCTTTTAATTGATAAAGTACTCTGTTTAAAAGCAGGCCGGCTTTGTGCTCTGAAGCTTGTCTGCCTAGGATGAATTTCCTGTGTGTTCTTTAGAAACTACCTGTATTATATATATACTGTAAGAGAACTAAGTAGAGCTGTGTTGCTCTGTTCTACACTCAGGTTTCATGTTTGTGTCCCTTTCTCCCACTCCCTAGACCATCCAGCAGACTTTTGTTGGGAAAGGAGACATAATCAAACCCCTTGCTTGAGCAGTAGCACTGATAGTTACATGGAATGTATTTGGAGCACAGAAGCCTAGAGGCTAGGTTTTAAGAAAAATGAGAGGAACACTAAAGGTGGAAGTAGCTGCTGTGTCAGTACTAGGCCTTAGCTTGAGTGGAGTAAGATGGCCATTGTCCTCTGAGCTTAAGAATTGGTCACATTACAGGAGTCACTGCTCCCAGTAGGAACTCAGAAGTATGCAGTAGCTGTTAGAGTAACTAAGGGTTCTACTGGTATTTACTAACTGGGCTCCAGGAATATTGAGCTTCAAACATTGCTCAAAATTGGCTCTGGACCAATTTAGACAGACTGATAGGAGTCCTGTACCCTGCCTCCTGATAATAGCAAGTCTGTTTCTTGACAGTGAGTAAAAATACAAAAATAGGGCTGGAGAGATGGCTCAGCGGTTAAGAGCATTGCCTGCTCTTCCA
>LOJH01025484.1:0-17444 GCA_001685095.1 Ellobius talpinus
TTTATTAACCAATGAAAGTAACACATAGACAGATGACCCTCCTACATCATTAGCCCACTTCTAAAATTACAGGGAATGCGTATACTTCAAGGCAGGTTGACCTGTCTCTGTTTTAGCTCTCACATACATTAGAGGGGAGGGCAGTTTCCCCTTTCCATAGCTTCAGAAGCGAGCAAGAACCAAACACAGCACATTTGTATTGTGAGATTAGAATCAGTTTTGACACACGAGAGCTCTTGTAGTCGTTATCCATACCCTTCCCTGTCTTGTTCTTAGCGTCTCTTAACCCCTTCTCACACCCTGTCCCTTCAAATAGCACAGCAACAGTGGATTTTAGCCTCATGTATTCCCACCTCCTCACATGTGAGTTAAGGTTAGTTTCTCCCTTTCATGTCCTTACTCTCCTTATTGACTTTCCCCTGGCAGACTTTTGAACGTGAGCAAGTGAGCATTGATTTTCTACTAATAATATGAAGTCCTACTGACTTGATTTCAAGGTATTTGTAAGCAAGACAATGGTCCCAATGATGAATTTTCGTATTGCACTTAATGAAATCCCAGAGGTTGTCATCTGGCATCTACCTCTAATGCATGGGGACAGACAGATCCACAAGCTGTGGAACTGGAATGAAGTGTGTGTTCAGATGCCAACAGCTTATTTCATTTCTCCTTTTATTTTAGTAACACCATTATTTTCACGGTTAGGAAAAAGATTGGCTTGGTAGACTTTAGGAACCACTTTCGTCAGTGCGGATAAATGAGAAAACACAAGTGATCAGCTTTCATTGTGACAAATGGAAGCTGTCATTTAATTTTTATCCCCAATTATACAGCTCCGAGACCAATTTTTCAGGTGGAATGTTGGAGCCATTAAAAAGAAATAAGTAAACTATACTATATTCCATCATTTTTCTGGCAGCTAACCAATGATCTGTAGCCTTATTACATGTACGTTTTTATAGAGACATTTCTCTTAAGTTTGCAAGGGCTTTATTAACTCTTTGCTGATTGCTTCTGCAATGCATTTTTTTCCACGTGAATTTCCTTTATGTTTTTCCTTGTCACCGAATGTTGACGTGGATGTACCATTTTTCTTGACCTAGTATGAGTTATTAACTAGTGTTAATAGTGTTTTACTCAGTTTCACTTTTTAAATATTCTTCGATTATTGCATGGAGTGTTGTCTCTCTCATTCCTGGTGGTCCTAATGTTGAGTCTAGTAAGTATTAATGGGGATTTCAAAATCCAGATTCATAAAATGCATCACAGATGCAATTGTTCACTCTCCTGCCTTAATGTGCCCTGAGAAGGGTGGGCACCTATAAAAAAGAATGCTACCATAGTATTTTGTACATTGTCCTGTGGAGTGAACAATGCGTTTTTCATTTGTGATCCAACTAATTGTCCTCAGTAAGTTGATATTATAGGTGTCACCTTTCCATTCCCCCCTTTTTTGCTTCTGATCATGGAAATTGAACCTAGAGTCTTGTGTATGTTAGGCAAGTGCCATCCATACAACTGAGTTACAGCCTGAGCCCCTTCTATGCACGTTTCCAACTCCTTGATTTACCATTCCTTCCACAAACTTAGAAGAATGCTTGGCAGTTGTGAAATATGAAATGTTTAAATGACTCATCTATTAATTTCTATTTCCAAAGGGAAATAAGAAGTTAGTAATAGTTAATAACGGTATTGAAAGCCAGGGTCTTCTGAGGACTATAAAATTCTTTTAGCTGTGTGTATGTGTAGTCATCTTTATATTGAGTAGAAAATTTGCATGTGTCAGATAGTCTGCATTGTACAGACCAGAGAAATTAGAATCAAAGGTTATTATTAATATTAAGAATTTCAGAGAGAGCTGCTAAATGATTGACTTCTTCCTTCTAAACCTTCCCTCACAACATCACTTTGGGGCTCTGTAAGAAGACTGCTAATTCTTATAATTTTTATCACTGAAAATATCACTCATATATTTTTGATGCACAATTAATATATAAAGCGATGGTGGGGACAATGATGAGATGGGGCTTGTGTGGCTTTTGTAGATGCTGGCTAGTGGATGGGCTCCATTATTAGCTCTGTACATCTACTTGTGGGAAATTGTTCTTTGGTGTTCACATCTTTTCCTTTTCATCTAGTTATTCTTGTGCGCTTTTGGCTCAGAGTCAAGGAATGCTTGCATCTCCTTGACTTACCATCACCAAATGGTTAAACTCAGTTTTCATTAAAGAGGTACTGGAGTGTATTGTGACCAGTAAGGTACTGTTGTCCTCAGATGTGTGCCTTGGCATCTGTTCAGAGGAGGAACGATACCCTGTTGTATCTACTTATAAAACTGTCATCTGGTACTATCACCATTAGAATATGCAAGTAAGCGTCTAAACATGCTGATGAGAGGATTCTGTTGGCTAGGAACCTTGTTAAGTAAAAGATGTTAAATCATGTATCCAGTCCTCAGGGTGATGGACTAAACAGCTGCACTTATCCTTATTAATGCCTGTAGACTCCTGCTTCAGGAGCAGCAAATGGCCTTTCGTAAGGAGTCACTATACTGTGGAGAGTTACTTTTAGGCAAGTTCTGTATGGGGAATGTTAATAAGACTATTGATGGTTAATATGGGGAATAAGACTATCTTGGCCTGGTAGATTGGGGTGGGGGTTGCGTACAGAAAAACCCTAGCAATTTGCAAATGTTTTCTCTAGTTTCTTTCTCTACTAGTTATGGATGGAGTAAACTCAATGAAACCAACGTTGTTGGTGATCTGTCATAACTCATTTCCCGTGGTAGGTATCTCTTTTTAAGGCTACATTAGGTCCTCCGATGGGAGGAAGAATGCTCGATTTTTGGCTAATGTACCTGCACTGATGGAGAGACAGTGATCTCCCTTCTCTTGGCTTATAAATGAGAACGGTTCCTGGGCCCTTTAGGGGGAGGGGCTGGTTGGTGTATTGGGATTGGGATCAGTCAATCAGAATTGCAGAGGTGGAAGGGACCTTAGAAATTAGTATAGACCTTAGACTCAGTATAGAATACCCCGACTCCTTGATAGCTGCAATGATTCAATGTTTTTATATTATTTTATTTTATTTTATTTATTGCCCTCTGTCATCCCTGTATTTGCTACTGTCTGCAGTGTCCACTCCCTAGAGTCTAATCCTTGCTGGTCACCATCCATGAGTGACATTCCTGACTGTATCATATTTTAAGTTCCTTTGTTTGTCAAATCCTCTTCTCTGTTCTTCTATATTCCTTCATTGTCACCGAGTTCACAAGCCAGTTCCCTGTACACATGTTCCTCCAGGGGACTTCAGACCTCTCCACTCAGGTGGGTGCCCACTCTCCTCTGCCCTTTGGCTCAGTCTGTTTCCCACTTAGCCCAGTCTGTTTGCACATATTTCTCATGCACCATGTTTCCTTTGTTTTACCCTGGCTGTATGGGCGACTTCTGATATTAATGCATTGTGGAGTTTTGGGTGCCTTAGACCATGCTCAGTCCTTAAAAGCCATACATGACCAGATACATGTTTAAAGTTCCAACTACCTCCTGGCTACCGGTGTGTTTTCTCTACATGTGTAACTTCTAGGTTGCCTGATTATACATTGCTCATTGAACTCAAGATAATTGAAATTCTCAGGGCTGTCAGAGTTGTCTGATTTAGGGTTTGGGGGATTGGGAAATAATGAGAGAGGTGCTGAAAGTGCCGTAGAACAGCTTGTCATTGATTTCAGAGTCCACATTTCTCTTCTGGAAACATCTGCCTGAGGTGCCCAGGTGATCAGTGTGAGTGAAAGCCAGCGCCGTGCTCACTTGTATACATTTTGATTGTGTACAAAAATTTAATAGCGGAATAAGATTTTTCCCACTCAAAACTTTGCACTGGATCTTGCACCTGATCTTTTTGTCACGATAGAAACTTACTATTCTCAAGTGATAGATTAATTTTTATCTTTCTTCCCATGTTTTGCAGTGCTGTGTAGGAGTTCAAATTAACACTATTAAGTGTCTTGGAAGAAATATAGCAGCATTATAGTTTTTTAACCTTGTGTCTGTCTTGCGATACTGTATTAGTCAGCTTTTCATTACTATAATGAAGTACCTGAAGCAATTAACTTATGAAGAAAAAAAGGATTGCTTTGTCTCATGGTCATGGAGGTTCAGTATTGGGCACCTCTTCTGCTTTGGGCCTTTGTCTGCACGTCTTGCCTGGAGGGCATGACAGAGTAGACCATTTATAAATGAGCTGGGGAGCAGAAGAAAATCACAGAAGAGACCAGGATTCCACGGTCCTCTTTGAGGGCACCTCTCAGAGGTTCCACTACTTTCCAAGAGTCCCACTGTGGGTGGTCTGTGACTTCTATTTACCCCAGATAGGGCACTGATTACGGACCCAAGAATCGATCCCACTTAAGTCTAGCTTAGTGAACAATGAATTTACTGGGATTACTTACAGGAGCATGGGCGATTCAAAGATGGCCGTGTGACTGAAAAGCATACCCCAACTTGATTGAAAGCTGTGTCCTTGGACTTGCAGGCTTTGCTTTTGAACTGGGAAGAGTCTCCTTTCCCCAGTTTTATAATCTTTTGGGTTTATGCTTTTTAAAAAACTTCATAAATATCTTTTACTTTTTTAGTGTTTTGAACTTTCCTCCTTTCTCCAGGAGGGGGGTGATTCAGTTTGGAGGAAATCACTACCCAACATTGGGGCCATACCTTAACACTTGGGCCTTTGAGGGTCATTTTATCCAAACTGTCACAAGTATTCATTAATTCTGTGGGTTTTCTCCATTTTGTATTGAATGGTCAACCCTGCACAGCTGTTATTGAGACTCAAGTCATCATTTTCATGGGAAACGTCAATTCTTCCTGTAAATTATAGCACACACCTTACCCTTTCCCTGTGATTACAGAAACCCTCAGCCACGTGCATGCACATGATTTCTGAGCCTACAGGGTGCTGTGAGAGTGCTGACTTCACTTTCCTGGTGGCAGCCACTTGTTTTACTGTTGCTGTCCCCCGTCCCACCCAAGAGGAGAATAAAAAGAGACACCATATCCATATTGCTAAGAGCAGTGCTTACTAAAATCTTGAACTGAACTTGACTTGGGTGACTGTACTTGAAGAATAAAACCCAAAGCATCCTAAGGATCCAGTTTGTTAACAGCTGTGAAGGAGAGCATGGGAAAGCAGGATTATTCGCATCATTATTCTAATGATGGCCTCCGGGTCACACTGAAGCTAATGCCTCCTCCACGGACTCACTGGTGTGTTCTCCAGACTTTCCTCTGCTTTCTCTACATAACAAATACCCAGACTCTTGTCTAATTGGAAGAGCAGTTCATTTTCTCAAGTAGAAAAGCACCCTATTGCATTTATTTATTTTGAGAGTTTACTGGTGAGGGTCTCTGTATTTGTGTGTGTGTGTGTGTGTGTGTATGCACATGTGTGTAGGTGCATCTCTCTAGGAACATTGTGCTAGAGGCCTGCGGAAGAGCTTCTTTTAGCTCTCTCCACTGTACTCCTTTGAGACAGGATCTCTCACTGAACCTAGAGCTCACCAGCTTTTATTTTTTAGACTAAGCTGTCAGCCAACAAGCCCCAGTGATCCCCTGGTCTCTGCTCTTCCCCAGGCACTATCCACTGTTTCATGTGAGTGCTGGCGATCGGAACTCAGGTCCTCATGGACTGCACAGTAAGCGCTCTTTACCCACTGAGCCGTGTCCTCACCCTTGGTTTGTTTTCACATTCAAGGTTTTAGTAAGTGTCTACTGAGCATCTGTCATGTGCCAAGCACAGGGTTGGCTACTGGTAATGTGGTTAAGATGATGGGGAGAACCCCTGCCTAAGGGCTTAGAGTCTGTTGAGAGCACAGGCAGTGAAATCGTTGCAGAGTCTCATGCACAGGAAGCATAGGGGATGAAAGGTGTGAGGTGTAGCAGATTGGTACTGTTATTATGTTTCTAAAAACTGAAGTCTGTATGCCAAAGAAATAAGATTATGCCATTTTTCTGGCCAAACTTAAATATGAATAAAAATATTAAAGATACAATTGGGCATTCAAATACATGCATTTCTGGGACATCACAGTGATTTATGAGTACAGAGGGATAGAATGTTTGGAATCAGGTCTGCCTTGGCAAACCTGGGCTAAGTGTTTACTGGGCTTCATGGTCCCTGCCACTTGTAGAACTGAATTTATGACACTGTTAATATAGGGAATGGGTTTAAATAATTGGTAGTACATAGTAAAGGCATCCCAGGATTTATTAAAAGTCTGATTTACTTTAGCCATTCTGAGCCTCGTGCCCATGTTTTGATGGAGGAAATAAAACAGAAAGGAGTGATTGTTCATGTTCTCAGTACAGAGATTATTGAAAGGCCTTCCGTGCTACCAGAGTATTATGGATTCCTTCCCTCAGATCACCACTTGGCTGTGCTTTGTCACTTGAGGGGATCTGACAGTTCCCCATAGAGAACTCTGAAATGGGCTTCCACTCCTGACTCTGCATAATAATTGTATGGTTTTAATATTGCTGAGGTCAGCATGTGGACATTGCTGCAAAACATTAGTTAAATAATTGGTCCTTTTAAGCTGCAGCCTTTCAACAGACTGCATCCATTGAGGTCACAAAGAGAAATAATAGGCGATGCTTCAGTGTATTAATCTATGCAAATCAGAGTTTCACAGGCCAGAAGAACCACAGTGGATTGGGAAGGCAGCGATGTCTGCATCGGTCAAACAGGTCCTACAAGAATGGGCTACCTGGTCCACCTCCCTCTCTGCAGCCTTGACCCTGGTGAAGACTGGTCTAGGCTCTTTGTACACATTTTACATCACAATTCCATCATCATTTGAGCCATCTCCTCTTGTTGTAACTAATACCTGTTCCGTTGTTTTCTCTATAATCAGTCACTAAAAGTCCTTGTCTAGAGATGTGGGGGCTCAGAAATTACATATGTGAAATGTCTCTGTGGTTTGGGCAAAGTTGTACAAGTCTGTGAGTGGCAGGTAGAAGACCCACTGATGACTCATGGCACCCCCTTCCCTCCCAGAGTGGGTTCTCTGCCGGTAATGCTTCACCTTTAAGACTACTTGACAGGATTTAACCACACATGCAACAAATCAATGTGGTCTAGAGCACAGATGCACTTGATCTATATTGTTTGTCTTCTCTTGACTGATGCAGGCAAAAGAAAGCATCAGATAGCTACTCGGTTAATGCAGCTTCGTTCTGCAAAAAGGAGAGCAGCGATATATTTGGGGATGTAAATAGCCAAGGCCTGAAACAACTGGAGACTTAGCTGCCTGAGGGTGGGGAGCATGGTCAATGTTTAGCCGAACTAGGCTACAAAAAGAACTACCTCCCCTGTGGTAAATGACGTTCTCTAATGCTTTATTAGTATCGTTGAAAAATACAGCCTATTAAAAAGTCTAACCGATCATTTTAATGAAAGCTGTGTCATTTGTGAGTGGCACTTGCCTATAAATTTTTCCAGAGCAATGAAAATAAATGAGAAACAAGGCCTCTCTATGGTTGTTCTTCTTCGTTGTCTTTTCACCCCTCCCAAACCGCCGTGAACGGCTCTGACTGATTTGTTTCTCCGCTCCTTTCCACTGCCTGTAGAACATCTGCTGGAAAATAATGCTTGCCCTGTCAGTTTCCAGAATCAGCAGCAAAACCAAAGTGTGTGCAGGAGGTAGATGTCAGCATTATCCCGCCGCTGCCACAGGCTTCTGGAAGACAGGAGGCAGAATCAATCCGATAATGGGAAGACTCGTTTAAAAAAAAAAAAGATCTGGACACCCCTATTCAGGAATGGGAAGCTTATCCCAAAATGCTCTGAGCAGAACACCAGCCGAGATGCGATTTTGAATGAAAGGCACACATTCGGGATGATTATTGCCTGTTATTTAGTGGACGATGCTTTGTTCTGAGACTAGGTTATACTCTTTTGCTGGAAGCTCACAACAGATCAATAGTAATTTTGTTATGGGCCAGATGTCAAAACAGAAATGTGCTCTCCAATCCCACTGACTTGCTATGACAACTAGTATGCTAAACTACATTCACCCACCATCAGGCCTCTCGAAAAGCTCACATAGGCCTGTCTGTTCTCATGTGTCTTAAGGCTGTATGTCATTAGTGGGGATTCTGTTTTGTTTTCCTCTCTTTATTGCATTCTTCTTTTGATTGAGAAGAGAGACCTCCACAAACCTCCCCTTTCCTCTACCTCTGCTGTGGAGTTAGGTGAAATCTAGACTGCGGCTTTCAGTTACAGGTGTCATTCTGATGCTAATGCATAAATCAAGTCTGTAGTAAGAAAATGGTTCTAAAGAAAAGAAAACCATCAAATAACACATTTTTAAAAGTTCCTTTGTAATTCTACTTTGGAGTTTTAATTTTGGCCTATTGAGGATTTAGGAGATAAGTGTCTCCTGATGAAAGGCAATTTTAAGGGGTGTTGACTTGACTTGCCCATTGCATGAGTGTCTTTCTACAGCTCTGTTTTACTGTGAGATTGCAGTTACCCACCAAAACAAGCAATTCCCAGGCAAGAAGATGTCTTCCTGTATTGATTTGTCTGTGTAGAAATATCTAGAATAAATCTGATGGAAAAATATGGAATCTGGGGCAGATGCAGCTTGGAAGTGTAATTTAAGACAGAGAATTTGTTCTTGGGCTCATGTTTGTCTAGGCTTAGCCTTCTTTTGCCACTTTCACCCAAAAGCAAGTAAGGAAAAACGAGAAGGCATTTGCAAACCTTCAGACCCCGAAAGGACCTAATACACTTAGACTTGAGCAGTGTCGTGGCCTTGTCCTTTCCAGCGCATGGGTAGGCCTGCCGTTTCTCACCGTTACCCTGTTCATTTCTTTCAAGGGTGTACATTTTTGTAGAACCTGTTACTCTGCCAGATTTTGACTTTGTCTTCGCCATTGTTGCTTGGCTTGAGTCAGGAGGCTAAGAAGATATTGGGTCATGGAGTTCTGAAGTGACTCAGCCGACTCCAGTAGACACTACTCCCAGGAAGAATTATGTGGCTGCTGCTGTTCTCGTGTCTCTCCCGCAGTGTTGTTCAGAACACCAAAGACGATAAGAGCACAGCAGAGGGGACAGGCCTCATATCTGACTGAGACCTTTGGAAACAGCTCTTGTCCTTGTCCTTGGCCACTGGAAGACCAGTGGATATACTGCTGCAGCACTCTAGGTCAGTGGTTCTCAACCTTCCTACTGCCGTGACCCCCAGCCATAAGCTTAATTCCTTGCTACTTTAGAGCTATAATTTTGTTATGAATCATAATGTGAATATGTGATATGCAGGATATCTGACATGTGACCTCGAAGGGGTTCTTTTTTAGAAGCAGGAGGTAAAGCCACAACTTAATAAACCCAGTCTAGTTCTTTGGGAGTCTTTGTCATGCATAGAAGCATTGCTTCTAGTCCACAGCGGTGGGCTGAGACAGAAGACAAATTTGCAAGCTCCATCCTCAGTCCTTTAATTGATTCTCTTGATAACTAAGTGCATAAATTGCCACATCATCAGTCAGAGAAGCTAAGAAATCTGAGAATTAAGTCTAAGACTTAGGCTCATGGGATACAACAAATCAATTATATGCCTTGTCATTGTTACTAACTCAGGTGGATGCCAGTTCTTAGGAGTGCAGGAGTGGAAGAATGTGAGTAAAGAACTGAGAAGAAGATGCTGGGTGGACTCCCTTCCCAGAGCAAAAGCAGGAACCCCAAATCCATTGAGCATAGGGGTTGAATATAAAAGACAAAATTATTGTTTTGAGAACTGACTAGCAAAGAAAGCCAATCAAGAAGGTGAATGGTATTTCTAGGGTTCTAGGAATGCATTTGGGAACACTCTGACAATGCTTATCTAAATTCAGACCATGATGTGAGGAAAACATACATACACACACACACACACACACACACACAGTGAGTAATATGGAGGAAAATGTGTAGGCAGTGAAGGACTGACCGCTGGGCTGGTTTACAGAGCCTGGTGCCTCTCACTTGTTAGGCAGCTCTCCTGTATACATATATTGATTGCTGAGGTGGGGATTGGTGGTGGGGTGGGGATGGGGGAGAGGGGAAGGTGTGAGCTGTAGTGATACGAAAGCATTAGGGACTGAGGAGCAGGATGCCTGTGTCAGAGGTTCAGCTGGAACTTGCAGTCAACTTACATCTGATCAAGACAAATAGGCTTTTCAAACCAAAATGGAGTAATGAAAAATGAAAGTTCAGAGAAAGCCCTGTCTTTAAAAATGTGGCAGATCACAAGCCGGGAGAACGTGGTGTGAAGGTCCTTCCTTCTGAGCTCGTGAACTCCCAGCTGATAGCCATTGTCCTGTCTTAGAAAGCCAGAGATGTTTCTTGACGTATTGCCAGTCCTTTACTTAAACTTAAAAGATCTTTGCATTAAAATTGCTTATTTGAAGTGCTGGCAAGCTAATAAATTCAGGGGGCTATTTTAAGCATTGTCAGTCCACAATGTAATCCTGTTAAAATAATTGAGTATTTTCTGAGTGGAGAATTCCCTATCCTCCTTGTCCTCGGCTCACAGGAGAACAACATAAAAGGGATCCTAGGATGTCCTCTGAACATCATTGAAGCCTCTGACGTGCTGGCACAAGGTAATTCGCTTCAGTAAAGGATTTCCTTGGCTCTACCTCTTTAAAAGGCAAACCCAACATAATGACCGGTTTATCCTAATAATGGGAACTGGGGATTATATTTGGGGGGCGGGGTACCTCATCGGTCCTGGGAACCTTTGGTCTGTTAATTTGTGCTCATTTCAGTGTGTGACTGAGGATCCTGTGTAACTTGAAACGTTTGTGTTTTCTTCCTTCCGTTCATTTCTTGGGCTCCTTTTCATCCAGCGGCTTGGGTTACCTTGAATTAAATTGGTTTATGGCATGCCGTTTTCGGTAAAACTCTGCAAAAGAAATGGTCACATAACTCAGAAAGGTTTGCCCTTGGAGTGATTTAGTCATGCTGGATGATAGCTGAGGAGGCTTATTGACTTTGAGCTCCCTTTGGAACCGAATTTAGAAAGCTGTGCACTTCTGTGGTACCTATGAGACACTCACTTGAATAGAACCAGTGAGCAGAGTGTTGCAGTTATTGGCATTTTTCCTAATGCATTCTGTATGTGTCTATACCACAGGGAGACATGTGTGGTTATTGTTGAAATATTATCTACATGCCTTTGCAGGAGAAGAAGAAAAGCTACTGTTCAGCAGTCAACAGAAGATGTCTTGTAGTGTGTGGGATGGTTTGGGGGTCTGTGTTCTGTCCCCCTAAAACACCCACGCAAGTTTATGGCTGCAGTGCTTGGCTAGCCCTATTCTACTCACCAAGCCTATTAAAAGGACCTTGAGTGTGACAAGCTGGAGGTTGGTAGTGGTGATTTGGAATGTTATTTAAATACTAGTTTTCTTTCTGTTCACCTGGCTTTGATTGGGAAGAGAGGCTTTGATCCTCTTGAGTATATGTGCTGTGTGAATCCACGATATGGAAATCAAAGTCTCAGAAATACACGGGTTAATTTGCCTTCCCCTTCTAAACAGGTAGGCTCCTGCTTAAATAAAAACTTGTGTGGACAGATTTTTATTTTTGTCATGTGTGTGAGTAGAGCATGTTGCATTTGTCCAAAGGGAGCAGTTTTAAGTTGCTGGATGTGAACACCCGCAGGCTATCAGGGCCACCTATTCATTTCAACAAATCCCCTCTCATCTAACAACACTGCAGGAAGTTGAGGTAATTGATTCTCCCGAGCAATACAAATAGTGGAATTTTTAATCACTCTAAGATCCAGGAAGAGTAACTGCTTTTATGTTTTAAAATTTTTTGTTTATAGTCTGGCATGTTCATTAAACCATTATTGATGGCCGGTACAACCTGTGCCAGCCTCTAGGCTAAATGCTGACATGCCAGGAGGGAAAAAAGATGGAAGGTGTGGCCTTAGTTCTCTGAAGAAGACTGATCCCGAATGAGCAGCTATTATGCATGCATTCATTAATTCAGGATGTTTTAGTAAACATGCACTGAGGTGGGGGGATTTGGAAGGAAAGAACATAGTGAGAAGTAGAGACAGGCTTAGCCCTTATGCTTCCTTCAGCCAAGGAGTAGTTATTAAGTATGCTCCATATTATTTATTAACCAGATGTACAGTTGTAAAGTGATCCATTTTTCATGGAGGAGAAACCTGCGGTGCAAGACAGTCACACACCAGGAGAACTGGCCCTGCCTGGGAAGTCAAGGGAGGACATCATCTAGGAAATGATGGACAGGCTGTTACTTGACCTAATGAGTTAGCCAGGTTAGACTAGCCAGTAAGATCTTCCCAGAAGGAGCCATGTGACTTTAAAATCATTCTGAGCCATTGGCCAAAGTTAGTAACTTGGGAGAGGGAAAGGACAAGAGGTCGTGGCTTGTGGGGAAGGTGCGGCAAGAAGTGGGTGGAATTGAAATGTATCTAGGAGGTTAAGTCTCTCTGTGTAGGGATTGATTCGATGCCTGTGAGGAAGTCTGATCCAAGTGAGACTTTGTGGGACATCCTAGAACAGGCTTTCAACCTCCCTAATCCTGTGCCCCTTTAATACAGTTCATGTTGTGGCAACCCCCAACCATAAAATTATTTTCATTGGTACTTCGTAATTTTGCTTCTGTTTTGAATTGCAATATAAATATCGGATATGCAGGATATCTGATATGTGACCTCCTAGGGGGTCATGATCAACAGCTTGAGAACCTCTGCCCTAGAGTAATGTTTAATGCTGACATTAAGTACCAGGACATTTTCTTCATTTTGCTTCTTTAAGATTGAATTTGTGTATTTTTATTGTAGCTGTCAATTCATTTTCTAACTTTGAGAGGCCCTTTTTGTGTCTTTTGAGAAATTCCTACCTTTTCTTCTCCTTTCAGTAGAAGGAAGACAGTAGAGGTTCTCAGCTGTGAGTCTAGAAAGGAGTGTCATAAGGACAGGCTCAAGCAGAGGATGGCGGCAGAGTGAAGCATTTCCAGCCCTGTGGGCGGAATGCGCAGAGGCCACCAGAAACAAACTTGCTTCTTCCTGCCCTCCCTGCCCATTTGCATTCTGAAAATTTTAAGTGATTATTTTTCATATCAAAAGTGAGCTGGAATACTAAGGAGCCTTTCATTTATAAACTGAATTCAGTGTAATTTATTTTATATGGAGGAGAGTATTAAATTAGCTGTCAGCTGGGCTACACAGGTGGATGGGAACTCCTGAATGAAATGACCAAATCTCCTGTCCCGAGGCATTCATTTTCATCTCTGCTTCCCATTGAAAAAGGCAAAACATGAAATAGTGAGATAATGGCACTAAACTTCCAAGTAATTGCTTTTGTTAGCTCCACTCATGTTTACTTCTATTAATTACTGAAATTTGATAACCTCTTTGTTTTCTACTTAGCGTGACTCTGAATGCAGAGGACAGAGCCATAAATCAGGTGGGTGGTTTTCGAGAAAGGCAGGACTCCTTTGCTTTGATGTTGACAGCTTAAGGCTAATTCTCCAAGCTTGATAGGTTTATAATTCAAGGAGATGTGAGTTAATGTTGATGGAATTTATTTTCAAAACTCTTTAAAGAAGAAAGGCTTTGCAAGTAGAAAATGAAGTTTTGAGCTAAATCTTAAGTAAACAAAGACTGTCTTGGTATCAAAACACCTGGCATTGGAGATCTCTATAGGATACTTGTCTTCAGTCTATAGCTGGAAGAAAATACTAGACAGAAAGAGCAAAGAAGACAGAAAGTGGAGGAGCTATGGCCCCCAAGGAATGTCGCTGGGGTCAAGGACACTGGCTTAGTGTTTTTCCTTCTCTTTTTGCATTTGGCATTGGCTGCTTTTCTTATGAACGTTCATTCATGGCATACCTTAGACATTTTTGATGTTTATGCTGCACTATATGGTTGTTGGATTTGGAGAAAACTGGAATCTATCCCTACCCATAACCTAGGTGTTCCATAATTTTCTACAAATACTTATCTGTACTGCTGATGTTAATGAGGGATTGAGTTTTCATATAATGAGCATGTTCACATCTCCTCTAGACACTGGGGAAGATGCAGGGAACAAGCCCTACACAGGCCTTTCCTCGTAGCCTCTTAGACGCACTCACCATGGCTAGCACCTGAAATCACTTGATCTCTATGTGATTTGTTTTGTTTTGTTTTGGTCTCTTCACGACACTCAGTTGTGTTCAACAGACAAATTTATGCATGATGTCTGAAAAAAATGTTCTAAAATATAATACATAATCTCTGCCTTTCAAAGACATAGTATATTGAAATCAGTCCTACTTAAATAAATGGCTCTGGGATCTTTTAGAATAAATTGTTTTCTTTAGAAACTGTAGTTTGGGTTGGTTGTTTTCTCCATTTGGCACTCAGAGAGAATGCTATGCATTCTTTTGCGTTCTCAACAGTATTTTAAAAATAGGTATTTCTTTGCTTTCAGCTTTCTAGTCTCCTGCTTTCATTTTGTTTTGGTGCTTGGGCAGGGTAGGAACAGAGGTGACTAGGATTCTCAGTAGTCAGAAATATGTGAAGACAGCAAACGGCCCAGCCACTGTACTCGCCCTGACTTTACCAGGGACTTCAAACTGGCAGCTGAGTGACTTAGATGTCTCTCTAGGTTCTCAGATGATGTAGAGAGTGGGCTGTAGCAGATACCAGATAGATGAGGAGTTTTAGAAATTGTGTCATCTGAGACATGTTCCTGTGAAATCCTTTGCTGTAGTTACCTCTGGTGCAAGTTTATATAGTGGTTTGTACTTTTGTCCTTTATGAGTTTTATGCGCGTATACATACATACACATGGTGCTGGCTCCTCCCACCGTTATACTTCAGTGACTGAAGTCTTTAAAATGATATGTCTATATTCTGTCAGTTGTATATTAAGAATAATAACAAGGCAAGGAATCGTGAAAATAAGAATTGAGAGTTCACAGACAATTGCAAGGCTTCTAGACTAGATACTAGATTACATGAACACACAACATATTGATTTGGGGAATAAAGGCTATATATAGTTCAGAGTCAGGCTATGACAGATGGGGGTTCACTAACAACAAATCTGATGACTTCTAGGCGTTATTCCAAACTCTTAAAAAAAAATTCACCAGCTGCACGGCCTCTTGCTATTCTTAAGGAATTCAGTTTTATATAAATGAGAACCATTTATGTATCTTTCTCCTATGGCCAAATACCCTGAAGGCATTATAAGAACTCTTATTTTATTATTAATTTTTAAACTTAATGGATGTAGTACCATATGGTAGTAGGTAGTTATGTTGGCAATGTTGCCTTTTTTTCTAATGGAACTCAGAGATATCTAGATATTTAATACCTATATAAAGTCACATCCCACTAAAACAACTTCCCCAATAAATATTTGTACTTTTGTCTTAGAATTATGTTCAAAAATGAACTTTTTCAGAGGTGGTAGAAGAGGCTCATCTCTTAGCCCCTGGGTAGGATTATGTCCTTTAATTTTTTATATTATTCCTTTTGATTAAAATTCAGCTCATTATAAATACATTTCATCTTTAATTTCTAATTAGGAAATTAATACATGAATATCATTTTTTCTAAAAAGTATTTTTTGGTTGGGAATATAGCCTAGTGATAGAATGCTTGCCAAGTATGTGTGAAGTTCAGTGTTCAATGCTACAAACAAACAAAAATAGACAGCCATTTCAGTAAATATGAGAGTCACCAATGGTCACAAATTTTTTTTTCTATTTTCCTTCCCCTTCTTTCCCTGCTTGTTCTGTTATCTGAATGTCTGTCACCTACATATCTGTTTATCATCTGCCAATTACTATTTCCAGAGGTGAGCATAAACACAAAATCTGTAGAAACCCTGGGTCACAAATGGTATCACACTGTTGTCATCACCCTGTGACATGCAATGTCCCAGAAGCTCCGCCAAGTTGCTCTCAGACTTTGCTTACTCTATTTAAATGCTTTATTGTATTCCATAGCACATGCATCCCCTGCTTATTTAGCCTTCCCCATTTGTTCCACATGTGGAATATGGGTATTTTCCCTACTGTAAAGAGTGCTTGAGTGAAGTTGCTTTTCTGTGCATCCATATCCACCTTTGTGGGAATTCCTTTAGAACAGTGCAATTGGATCATAGAGTATGTTATGTACACTTTAACTTTAACTGACAGAGTCCGTGTCCAGTGAGGATCATTTTAAACTTTCTTCTAGGAACTTTTTAAAAGTGAACCAAGTTGAGCCAAATGGTGTTCTCAGATATAAATGAAGTAAAGGTATCTACCCCCCTATTCCTGTTGTATTCCTGTCTTTCATGGAGTTTATAAAAGTAGGTATTCTCCCCTTCTCTCACTCCTCACTCTGCCCCTGCCCCCCACCTTCTGTACCACATCTTGCCTATGGAGTCCAGCCATCTTGCTTCCCACATCATTTCCCCTTTTTCTGTCTAATTAAAAAGGAAGGTTTTAACTTTAACATAGTAAAAATTACATTTATCAAGCAAGAATAGTAGTTACAATATTTAATCCATTTACATTTGGTAAATTAAGGAAAATACTTTATCATCTATCCTGTCTTTGTGAGTCTAAAGTTTTATATCTAATTTATCTTTTATCATAAGGGAAACTATAATTATAACTATCTAGTTTTCAACTTCATCAAAGACCCCAGAAGGATATATATTACCTAAGTAAACCGGAAGTGCATTATAAGCAATTTCCAAAACTCCAGCATTGACAGAGACATCTCACTGCCTGGATAGTCACCCAAAGTTCTTCTTAATGTTGGGGCATCCATCCTTAGCTTGTAGACCCATAATATCCAGAAGAGTTTTCCATGAAGCAGGAAGTTTGAAGATCTGTTCTGCCTTGTAATAATAGCAAAATTCATCAGTTGCTTTCTTCTGTGTCCTGCAAAATGTCTGACAGTTTCTGCTGTGAAGCAGGAATCCTGAAGGACCATCCCATCTTTTGTAAAGATGCAGTTAATTTTCTGTGGGTCCTGCATGTCCAGTTCATACAGCATACCATAAAGCAGTCCAGAAAGAACAGTTTCTTGCCCAAATGGTTAGTCTTGTCACATTGAAGGCAAATTCCATAACGTGTTTCTTCAATGCCCATCATCCTCTCTGAAGTAATTGGTGCTGCCAGAAGCAGACATGTCTCACTGTCAAGAAAGGTCTAAGTTCTTAAAACATTTTAAATCCCATATTCTGTAGGTCTTTGGAATGTTGAAGATTATCTGTCTAACTGAAATACATCTCTGTATATCTAGAAAACCTAACTAGCATAATTAAAAGGTTGATTATTATAAATGGCTATTAATCTGTAATTTTTAATTATGCATTACATTTTTAAATGAGCTGTATAAACATGATACCTTAAACAAGAGCAGAAATACATATACA
>LOJH01025485.1:0-18725 GCA_001685095.1 Ellobius talpinus
CTTCTCCTTCTCCTTCTCCTTCTCCTTCTTCTTCCTCCTCCTCCTCCTCCTCCTTCCTCTTCTTCTTCCTCTTCCTCTTCTTCATTTACCTCCTTCTCTTCCTTCTCCTCCCTTTCTCTCTCTCTCTTTCTCTAATCAGCTCAGCCTCCTTTCCTGCATTACCAGCATCCTGCATCCCACAGCCTCCATCCTCTTGCCAAATCCACTGCTCACACTTGCTGGACTCATGCTGGCTGCACTCTGTGGTTCAACACCATTCCATGAAGTAGTTGCTTCCCCTCAAGACTGGGTTCTTCCTCATAGAATGACTCTCCCATTCTTCCAGGTGCTCTCTGAGAACCCTCTGATGTTGTTGTTTCTCTTTCTGTTGCTAAGCCTGTAGCCAACTCTATTCCTGTGCCTTTCATACTCTCACCTACCCATCTTGGGGCAGTTAGCTAATCTCCCAATCCTAAATACTCTATATTATCTTGACTTCTGAGTTTCTCTCTAGCCTTGATTTCTCCCTGGCATTCAGATGTACTCATCTATCTGTGGGTCATTTCACTTGGATTGCCTAAGAATCACTGTTGTCCCTAGCAAGTTCACTGTGGGCTATGGTCTGACTTGTGCACTGACCAAAAGCAACCAGCCAATAAGGCTAGCGATCTGAAATCTGGCATTGTTGAGTTGGCTACACTCTAGAGTGGGGTTTCATTTACACCATGCAATGGAATCTTTCTCTAAAGGAAGTATTTCTTCTCATTTCTAGATATATGTCTTATAGGATTATTTTTGGCTATCCTGGGTTTTTTACTTTTCATATGAAGTTGAGTATTGTTCTTTCGAGGTCTGTGAAGAATTTTGCTGGGATTTTGATGGGCATTGCATTGAATCTGTAGATTGCATTAGGTGAGTTTGCCATTTTTACTATGTTAATTCTACCTACCCAAGAGCACGGGAGATCTTTCATTTTCTGAATAAACAAATTTCCTGAGTAAACTGGGAGCATGGGGATCATGGGAGAGGGTAGAAGGGGAAGGGAGAGGAAGGGAGGGGTGAGGAGAAAAATATATAGCTTAATAAAAACAATTGTTTTTAAAAAAGAAATATATCTTGCAGGTTTGTTGTGGCTCTGGCCAAGTACAACTTTTGATGTTTCCCTACATCTACAATCTCCAGTATATAGCCCTATGCCACTGAGAAGTAAGGGGAGGTAAGATGATGGGGAAGGAGGAAGAGAGGCACCAAAGAGGGGTAAAAAGATAAAGGAAAGAGAAAAGAAGGGAAGGGAGAGGGAGTGTGGAGGAAATCTCTCCTTAGTGTGTCTGATTTACCTGCCATCATCGCCTGAGGCTTTCTGCATCCTCCTTTCCCTTCTGCCACACCAGTGGTCTAAGGGTCATTGCCTCTAGTCCCCTGCAAAGCCCAACTCTTCTCCTAATATCTTCTCCATTGCACACACAGATCTGAAAATGATTCCATAGGCATGTGCTGTCTCATCCGCACCTACTTCAGAGCCCTGAGTCTTCCCTCAGCCTGAACCACTTCCACCCCAGCCTCCAGATCTCAAATATTGTTTAGTTGCTGTTGCTTTTCTTTGTCTGGTTTTGTTATTGTTTTGAAATCTAGTCCTACAGAGCCCAGGCTGGTCTCTAAGTTACAATGTAGCCAAGAATAACCTTGAACCCCTCCTCCTGCCTGCACTGAGTTCTGAGATCGCCATTGAGCCTTGCTTTGCCCAGCTTCCCACCTTAGTCTGCCATCCCAGTAACCTCCCATCTAAGTCCCAGCCTCCTCTGTCGGAGTCTCGCTGGCTCTTTGCTGTCTCAGGACCTTTTCATTTGCCTTGGCTTCCCCCAATCTGATCACTGCCGTCTCAATCCCAACACTGTAATCTGATGTCTATAATACTTTCTCAAAAACAAAACCCAACCCTTTCTTGATCAAGCTAGTCAAAACTATCACTTCCTGTCTCATTTCTCCATTTCATCTTCTTTGTTGCACCTGCCACCTTCTGAACCTAGCTGCTGTCGTAGTTACTTTCCTATCGCTGTGACAAAATCCCAGGACCAAGGTGATGTATAAAAGACAGCATTTATTGGGCTTATTGCTTCAGAGAGTCAGAGTCTGTGATGGTGGAGAAAAGACCAGCAGCAGGAACAGCTAAACGCTCACATCTTGATCCACAAGTGGGAGTCAGAGAGTGAACACTGGGAAGACAGGAGGCTTTTGAAACCTCAAAGCCTGCCCCTGTGACACATCTCCCCCAACAAGACCACATCTCCATAAACACTTCCACCAACTAGGGACCAAGTATTCAGATATATGAGCTGCTGAGGGCCGTTATCTGAGGGCCGCATCTGCTTTTGTGCTTTTTTAGTAGCACCTAACTTCTAAGTTTTGGGGTCTGCCAGTTCTCTGCTCAGGTCTCACTTCCCAGCCCCAGGATCAGGAATAGTACTGGAGCACGCAGGTGCTCTGTGATGTGATTGATCACGTGGCCCAGAAGCACTGCTTGAAAATATCACCGGTAGACAGAGGAAAGGAGGAAGGAGCTGGAAGCAGGAGAGGGAGAAGACACGAAATGACAATGGCAGCCGTAGGCTGGGAGGGGCGGCAGCTGTGGGCTGGGAGGGAAAGCAGGTATGGTAGGGGAGGTCTAGGAGACTGCAGATCCCACAGGGGAAATGAGGGAGTGAGTCAGTCTGAGGGCTGGCCTTGCTTCTGTGTTTATCAGACTTGCAGCCATCAGCACAGTCCCGTTAGGATTGCAGGTTGACAGCCCTGAGAGGCAGGTAGGTTGATGGCTGCCAGATTCAAAACAAACACCCACCCCCCCAAAAAAAGCAAATAAGCAGGGTCTCGATAACCCCCGTAGAACTTGCTATGCAGACCAGACTGGCCTCTAACTCAAAGGGACCCCTCTGCCTCTGTCTCCACAGTGCCACCATACCCAACTAGACTGCCAGATTTTCATTTTACTTCCAGCAGAGATAAGGGGCAGAGCACAGGCACAGAGAAGTTAAAAGCCATTGTTGGGATATATGAAGATGCCCTTGGCCTCGGATACTTTGTGAATTTCCCCAGGCCCTGAAGCTTTGTGAAGCCAGTTCAGTGGTCACTTGAGTATTTGCAAGGGGGGCTGGTGTTGCCTGCTGCCACAGAACATGCCCCTTTATGAGGATCCAGGAAGGCCTAGCTGTCTAGCACAGGAAGCCCTTTCCAGATCCCGCCCCCCCTTTAATTTCCTCCCAGTTCCAGAGAGGAAGCCTTTGCCAGCTACACAGTATGATTTTGCAGTAAAGACCCTTCAGAGGAGGGGAGAAGGGGAGAGGGGAGGAGAACTTGCAGGAACGGGATAGTTGAGATGGAGGAAGGACAGAGATGAGAGCAAGGAAAGAGATTTATTGATTAAGGGAGCCATTATAAGGCTAGCAAGAAACCTGGTTCTAGAGAAATTCCCAGGAATCCACAAGGATGACCCCAGCTAAGACCCTAAGCAATAGAGGAGAGGGGGCCCAAACTCGGCTTGCCCTATAGTCGGACTGATGACTATCTAAATATCACCATAGAACCTTCATTCAGCAACTGACGGAAGCAGATGCAGAGACCCACATCAGAGCACTGGGCTGAGCTCCCAAACTCCAGTTGAAGAGTGGGAATAGTGAGAATTTGAGCAAAGAGGTCAAGACCATGATGGGGACCACCCACTGAAACAGTCTACCTGAGCTAATGGGAGCTAACCAGCTTCAGCCAGACAAGGAAGGAACCACCACAGGTTCAAACTTGTCCCTCTAAATGTGTGTGACAGTTTTATGGCTGGGGCAGACTGCGGGGACACTGGCAGTGGCACCAGGACTTATCCCTACTGCATGTCCTGGCTTTTAGGGAAGCTATTCTCTTTAGATGAATACCTTGCTCAGCCTAGATATAGTAGGGAGGGCCTTCTATAGCAGTGTGCCTTTCCCTCTCTGAGGAATGGATGCTGGGGGCGGGGAGAAGTAGAAGGAATGGGAGGGGGAGAGAACTGGGAGTGGTATGTAAAATGAAAAAAGATAGTTTGTTTTCTTTTAAAATAAATTTAAAAAATCCTCAAAAAAAATCCTTGATTTCAGAGTAAGAGTAGTGGCCCATCCCTGTGATCCTGACACTGGAAAAGCTGAGGCAGAAGGATTATAAACTCAAGATTATAGTGTATATATAGTGAGAGCCCCGTCTCCGTAAACAAATGAACAAAGAGCATTACGCTGCTGTTGGGAGAAAAGAGATAGGATCCCCTCCTTGAAGAGCCTCCAGGTAAGACCTTTGCCTGGCCCCATTTCTGTATTCACTCTGGCTCTCAGAGTTAGCCAACAGTGAGCTGCTAAGCTGTCCCCATCACTGCAGGGATAGTTCTGTGTGAGGAAGAGCTGAGGAGGAGAGAGGTGCAGGAGGTGGAAACGAAACTGCCTGAGCCGCCCCCACACCCAACAATTGGTCTTTTTTCTGGGGAGTCAAAACCCTCAGGAGCAACGTGATTGCAAACCCGATGCTCGGGAGCCAGCACACCTGATCATGCTTATCGCTGGAACCATCTCTCACTTGTTTTTGTGCCCCCCGGGAAACACTGTCAAGACAGGCATAGACTGACATCAACAGGTCACCCAGAGGGCCCTGTGCCAGCTCCCTGTCGGTTTGATATATTGGGGCTGTGCCTGACTGTGCCTGAACACAGGCTTTGGGAACAGAGTATGTCATCAAACCCACCTGGATAAACTCCCTGAGCTAACCCAGAGGCGTCCCCCCCACATTCAATGTGGGTTTTAGTCCCCCACATTTCTTCCCCCTGGGTACCTTTGCATTGCGTGTGAAAGACTGCAGGGCCAAGTGCTCAGAACCCTGCAGAGAAGTAGACACACAAACCCTAACCTTGTATGGTCCGAAGCAAGGGAAATGACTTGCAGAACTCTGGGCAGTGACTGCCCAGATACAAATTATTTGGATGGCAGGGACTCAGAGTGTGCCGTAGACCACATGGTTTATGAAGGAGAGCTGCTAATTGAACAGTGTTTCTCAGCAGATGGACCAGAGCCCAGAGAATAGTTTTAGCCACTCTCAGTCCTTACGCTCCACAGGGAAGGGCTCTTTCCACTGCAATAGGAAGGCAAAGAGCTGAGAATGGCGCTGGTGTATTTAAACAGTAACCTGTTGTGCCAACTGGGGACCCCAATGAAGATATCAAACCTTGCCTTGTTATGGCTTGTAAATCTAGAATGGTCCCTGAAGGGTGGACCCATTAATAGGCTCAAACTTTGATGACACTATCAGAAGTGGAAGGAAGAAAGAAGGTGTGGCCTGCCTAATGGAGTAGGCCATTGGAATCCTGCCATTGAAGGGGGACTTTTCCCCTGGTACTTCCACTCTACATCTCCTGCCACCACAAAGTCCTGCCCTACCATGGCCTCCCTGGCGCAATGTTCTGCCTTACCCTGGCCTGTAGCAGCTGGAGTGAGCAATCATGGACCATGATGAAGCCTTCCTCCTTCAGTTGTTCTCTGTCTTGTCACAATGACAAGCTATTCAGCACGCCCACCTAGTGGGTCAGCCTCTCGTCTTGGAAAGACTCACCTTTGGATTCAGCACCAAGTAATTCAAGGTCTCAACTGGCAATTGGCTTATTGACATAACTTGCACAAGTTTCCCTTCGGCGTGAACATTCCCTTGCTCATTCATAAGACCAGCTCGTCATTTCTAAACTGTGCTGGACCTCAAAGTCGCAGGCAGGAGAGGATCTGCCTGCGTTTGTCCCGCATCAGTGTCTGGGATGTCCTTCATTAATCTTTGGTAAGGGTCCCCTCCCTCCCTCTTTGACTCTTGGGTATCTTTCCACAAGCTGTATTCTCCTTCTAAGAAAGTAACTTTTCCAGAGGAAGGGAGTGGGTGCCTAGGCTTACACATGATCAGGGTTTGAGTTGGTGTCACCCATATTTTGGTCCTTTCCTGTGGATCTCTCAGCTTCCTGGATCTCCAACAGCCTGCAGCTTGTGTTCCCTCCCTGCTTAGCGTTTGCCTTGGCTTGTATCTCACTGTATCTCTCAGGTCTCAGATTCTCCCCTGGGTTAGAGGAATCAAGAATAAAATTACTTACACATTTGACATGCCCACTTCTTTACGTGGAGACCACAGAGCATCATCTATTCTGTCCTTTGGAATACACTGAGCACGGTCTGTGGGGCTTTGAAGTAAGGGACAGAAATAGAGATTATCAATCATGTTCAGCCCAATGGACCTAAAGAGACATGTATTTCATGCTTTAAAATTTTAATCTGCAGATGACATAAAATGAAGCAGGGATACTTGGAGAAATGGCTTAGCTTTCAAGTCTGGGGCAGCAAACATCAAATGGAACTGAGGTATCTTACTAGGTCCAAATGCAAAAAAGCCATCAAAGACCAAGGACCACGTGAGAAACGCAACAGAGCCCACACCAAAGGATTCTCATGAGTCACCGGCAGGATGAACTTGATTGAAGTACAGCTGATTGTGAAACTGAAACCCAGAACTTCATTATCATCGTCATTGTCATCTCTGTGGTTTGAAAGTCCCATCTCCAGGAAACAACCAAATCCTTTTTGGACACTGCTGCAATAGCTATTGCGGGGCTCTCAGTCCTGACTTCGAAAGCAAGTGGTTAAGAAAGCATTAAGCTTCTTGTGGGGCCCTCCCCATGCACAGTGTGCTTAACTGACCCAGTGGCCCTCCATGTTCACCTCATGGAGAACACCTAGCTGGTGAGTGGGAAAGAACCTTACGCAGCAGCTGCTAATGAGGAAGCTGATGGAAACCCAGGGGGCCCATGAAAGCCTCGGAGTTATGCAGAGGCAGCTTGAGTTCTAGCAACCTCTCCCTGCAGATGGCCTGACTGTTCAATGTGACAGCATTTACCTGCTCGTGAGACACGAGAGGGAGGGCCTCCCACCACTCAGAAGTCTTCCTCACCAAGACAGCTGACTTTACATCGAGCCTCATGCTCTCAGCTCCACCCACAATAACAAGGACTGAAAGAAAAGAGTAAGCCAGGCATTTGTGGCGCAGGCCTTTAATCTCAGCACTCAGGAGGCAGAGACAGTCAGATCTCTGAGTTCGAGGTCAGCCTGGTCTAGAGAGTGAGTTCCAGGACAGGCTCCAAAGATACAGTGAAACCCTGTCTCAAAAAACCAAATTTAAATAAATAAATAAATAAAGTCATGGGGAAGGAAACAGTCCTATCTAGAGCATGGGGCAATCTCTAGGGCAGAAGAGACAACTTCTACCATCAGTTAGTGGCTTACGGGAGAAATGGGGACATCTCTAATTTAAGAGAGATGACCCAAAAGAAATCTGGAGATCTCAACTGGCTCCCGCTTAGAATAAACCAAATTCAAAATGGAAAGTTTAACACAGGTAAAGATGATACAGATGAAAACAGAGCATGCAAATATGTGTAAAATGACACAGTAGTAAGCTGGAGAGCCAGGACTCAGCCTTGGGGAGTCTGACTTTGGAATGAAGTTTTGACCTCCACTACATTCTGGCTCCTGACTGGAGATGGGAGGATGTGAGCACCCCTCGTTCCTTTTGGTCCTCTGGAGCAGGGGCAACTTTCTGATCTGACAATGCACTAAAGGAGAGAGGACATTTTGCAGATTAGCTTCCAGCATGATCCTCAAGCCGAAATAAGCATCTCTGCTGATTTTAGTAACTACAAAGCAAGATTATGCATAAATAAAATACCCCAAAATGCATTTCAGTGAGGGAGGACCTATCCTAGTGCGCTGGTGTTAGAGAAATGCCACTCTGACCTCATTTTCACCCCTGACTTTGAGATAGGATACAAGATCCACAACAAAGCTTTCTGGGACCTGAGGGCTTTGGGGACAGGCCTCTGCACTGGAGCGTGTATGCACCCTGCTTTAGATGCCCTCACGGAGACATCAACTAACACAGCCTCACTGTTTTCCAGCCATCTTGTGGATTAATTAGTCTTCATCGTTAACTTGACTAGATTTAGAACCTCCTAGGAGACACATGGTTGGATATGCTTATGAGAGTGTTTCCAGGACGGTCTACCTAAGGAGGAGGGAAGACCCACCCTGAGCGTAAGCAACACTGTCCCATGGACTGGGGGCCTGGGTTGAATAAAAAGGAAAACAAGAGAAAGTCAGCTGACTGCCAGCCTTCATCAGTCTGCTTCCTGACTGCAGCCACACAAGACCAGACACTTATACTTCCACACCTTGAGTCTTTGCCATGGTAGGCAGCATCCTTTCAAACCCTGAGCCGAAAGCAAGCCCTTTCTTAAGTATTTTGTTTTGTCAGGTATGTTGTTCCAGCAGTGATGGTATTACCCATGAGGCAATGCTTCTCTTGCATGTGCTGTGGAAATATGTTTGGTTCCATGTGTATAATGTCTTGGAGAATCTGTACTTCTCGAAAACATAACAAAAATACGTGTGCTTCCAGAAGATTCTGATGGGCTCCTGTTTGTTGGAAAAGTTAGTGTTAATCAAATAAATGCCAGATATGGAAAAGAAGACAACGATGATAACAAGACGGTGGGTTTACTGCAGCTAGGGAGAAATACACTGGGGTGAAACCAGGATCTAATGCAAGCTGGGCAAGCATTCTACCAGTGGGCTACAACCCAACCCCTGACAGCAGGGATAATTGTGTGATTAACAGTATCATGGTTAAGATTAAATAGTCTATTTTTTTGGAGATACATATGAAGAGATGTGATGCTGAAATGACAGCTGACCTTTATGCTAAGGTTTTTTTCTGTGCTATCATTTTTGCTTTATGTATGTTTGACATTTTCACCATACAAGAAAAATACACATTAAAAAGAATTATGATGAATCTTTTAAAAAATAGGAATATGGAGCTGGCTTGGTGGATAAAGCACTTGCCAAGCAAGCCCACAGATCATTGTTTGGATTCCCAGCATGCACATGACAAAAGTCAGACAGGTGTGGTAACCACCAGTGATCTTAGGGCTCAAGACGGGGAGACAAGAGTGCCATCAAGGCGAGCTGGCTAGACAGACTAGCCAAACTTGGGAGCTTTGTGTTCAAATGATAGACTTGCTATAGTAAATGAGTTGAGAGATGAAGGAAGATATCCAGCAGCACACTCTGGCCTCCGCATATATGTGCACATATGTGTATGTAGACACACATGTGTGTGCCTCCATCAGGGTGCAAACACACATATAAACACATGCACTAACAAGGTGAAAATGCTGATGATAGCCGATAGCATTCATCTTTACATTTGGCTTTAATGTTTAATGTTTAGATAGACATTGCTGGTTATATTCTCATCATTTTTTTATGAATTAAACATATTTCACATTTTTATTTATGAAACTTGTGTGAGCATGGGGATGAGGTTTACACATGTTTCATAATGTTCATATGGAGTGACTTCTCTCCTTCCACCACGAGTCCAGGACTGGAACTCAGATCATCAGATTCGGCAGCAGACTCTCTCCCCAGCGGGCCATATTATAGCCCCTTTCCTTTTATGGATTCCAATAAGAAAGGCTACACAACAGTCAAAATTACAGTAAAGATGTAGAGTCCACGAAAATTATCACTTTGAGGCTGTGATATAATTTGGTTAGCATGACGGCATTTCCCGGCACCTGTGTGAGTGGGATGTGGCAGCCCACACCTGCAACTCTGCATTAAGGAGGTGAAGGCAGGAGGGTGGGAAGTTTAAAGTCATCCTTAGTTGCATAGCATGTCCCAGGATAGCTTGAGATACATGAGACTGTTTCTCAGAACCAGGGGGAAAAGTGTCATCATTGCCATTTGCGATTATCCAAATTCTTGCAGGCCTGGTAGATGCTGGTCAGGACATGAAGTCCCCAAGAACATCCACTGTAAAATGTTCCCTTTGAGGAACACATTCGTGTCTCCTGCTCCTAACGTGCAGAAGTGCTGGGAAAGACTTGTGGCCGGGAGGAGGTGTCTTTCTGGCTGTATACTATTTGGTGATATGGTAATGGACTTTGTTTTTTAGTATTTTGTTTGGTTTTTGCTCCAAAACCCCAGAGTTTAACCAGGCCATATGACTAGTTCTGGCCGAGTAAATGTTCTCATGTGTGTCTCTACCTTCCCTTCACC
Organism: Ellobius talpinus; assembly: GCA_001685095.1. Classification (NCBI taxonomy): domain Eukaryota; kingdom Metazoa; phylum Chordata; class Mammalia; order Rodentia; family Cricetidae; genus Ellobius; species Ellobius talpinus. The sequence continues at coordinate 10,131 of LOJH01025485.1, forward strand.
TGTAGCACTTCCTTGGGAGAGAACCCTGTTGTGGTGGTCTGAATGCAAATGGCCCCTTAGACTCATAGAGTGGCACCATTGGAAGTGTGGCCTCGTTGGAGAAGTGTGTCACTGAGGGTAGGCTCAAACCAGGCCTAGTGACTCCCTGTCTCTTCCTGCTGCCTATGGATCCAGATGTAGAACTCTTGGCTACCCCTCCAGCACCATGTCTGAGTGCACGCTGTCATGCTTCCCTCGTGCTGATAGTGGACTAAACCTCTGAATTCTAAGCAGCCCCAGTGAAATGTTCCCGTGGTCATGGTGTGTCTTCACAGCAATAAAACCCTAACTAAGATACCCTAAGATACCTGTATACTTTTTAACTTTGAAAAAAAGAGAAAGCAATCAATTTCCCCTTCCTCACAAGCCACTAAGATTGGAAGGTTTTCTCCCTGCAGCATGGCCCACTTGGTGTGGAGAACCGTCTCGCTTCTCACATCATTTGGCTTTGCTTTCTACTACAGTAAGATTGCTTACGAACTACAGTTTACTATGGCTTAGTGGACATGGCCCTAGCCAGTCTCAGCACAAGCTATCATTGTTATTCGCATCATATTTCAAGCAAAAATTGAGGCTCAGCGAGATTTAGTATCTCCTCCAGGACTGCCTAGCTGGTATGAAGTACAGCCAGATCCAGAACTGGATTCTATTAAGCAGCCTTTAGCTTTTAAGCTGTGTTGTTTTTTACAGGATTCTCCAGGGTCTGGGTTCTTACATTTGCAAGGGTTCTGTCCCCACTCAAAGTGGCTTTTTAAAATAAACATTTCAGAGAGTCATCCCATAATCAAATGGAGCAATAGCTCTGAGGCAGTCTGCGAATTTCTTAGATTGGAAGCCTGGATGCAGGGTCTATGTCACTGCTTGTTTTTCTGTAGCATCTGAGACAACAGTCTCCAGAAACTGCTCTGCGGGTGAGAGGAGCCCTGGCCTTGTATCAAGTCTAACCAAATAAAGGAGAGCACAGGAAAGGTCCTTGATGTTTCTGTCTGAGACTGAGTACCCCACAGTTCTTCAGGAGCAGTGGCTCTGTGTGAGAGTGACTGACCATGACTGTACCCTGGGCCTCCCAGGTCCTTCTGCCCCACCTCCTCCAAGGAGGTGTGTCTCCCAGGAAGCCACACCTCCTGTGATCTCTTCAACAGGTGGTGACTTTACTAGTGAGTCACCTGAGTTCATCTTAATGGGGACCCTGTTAGGCAAATATTACCAGTCCCTGTCACAGATGGGTAAACTGAGGCACAGACCATCATCTATGTAGTGTTACCAGTCCTGTTGCACATGAGCTGCAGCCTGGTCTCCTATGTCGTGTTTCTCAGAACTAGACCCCTGTCAAGTCCCAGCTGTGTTTCTAGGAAGGGACACCTGCAAGCAACAGAACCACTGTTTTCCCTGAGGGGGGCTCCTCAGAGGACGCCTTTGTGAGAGACACCGACAGTGTACCAATCAGACACAGTCCCCAGTGCACTTTCTCATCATCCCCAAACACGTCTCTGTCATGTGATTACTCAGGGATCTCACTGGAAAAGGGTTGGGGTTAAAATTGTTTCCTTTGCTGGTCATGATTAGGCCATGGAAGGGTCAAATCATAAGGCTACTGACAGCAGGACGTATATTTTTCTTGATAGCAAATATTAGCATACTGAGCAACTTTTTTTTAAGATGTCTTTATTTTTATTTTAGAGATTTTCTTGCATGTATGTGTGTGTCCTGTGTGTATGTCTGTTGCCCATAGAGGTCAGAAGAGGGCATGGATTCCCTGGAACTGGAGTTACAGTTGAAAGCCACCATGTAGGTGCTGGGAACCTGGGTCCTATGTAGGAGCAACCAGTACTTTCAACCTCTGATCTATCTCTCCTATCATGGAACTCTTGATTAAACTTAACGTCAAAAGCAGTCCTGAAGAAAAAAGTTAAGTTAATAAAGACCAGGCTTGTGGTGACTGTCTAGATCCTCTTTGCTTGCAGGAGACACTTAGCTTGTAATCACCTTTCCAGAGTGGCCCACACCCAGTAGCTGGACACAGCCACTGTACAGAGCGGACGGTCTTGATGAGCTTGTGCACATGCGTGCATGTGTCTGTGTAATGCTGGGAGTAGAATGTAAGCCCTTACTCATGCGGAGGACGTGCTCGCCCACTGAGCTCTTTGCCAGCCTACCTGCCCTTCGTACAACTCTAGAGACCGTTTTCCCTCCAGGGTTCCAAGGCTGCCACTGAAACTCCCTAAAACCTGACCCTACCCAATCTCCTGTGCCTCCCCTTCTCTACTACAGATGTACCCCTCATCTACCTTATAAGTGCGACCATCAGAGTCCCAGCTTAGCATGGGTTAGACAGTGGACACAGGCAGAAGCTAAGGCTCACGCTCACTAGCCAATCTTCCCTCCACAGATACTGAGCCACAGGGAACACAGACTCGAGCTGGAATGATGTCCACTATCCAAGTGGGAGCTCTGTGTGGGGACCACATCTTCCTTTCTACCAACTGGTCAGGTTGTCCAAGTCATAGAATCCAAAGAGAATGCCACAGTAGTAGCAGTGAAGTCACTGAAGACAAATATTGAGCATCACAGTGTGTCTCACATGAAGCTTCCACATCCCTCTATGTGGAGTTATTCTAGGCATCAGTCAGATTCCTCAAAACTCTGCTTCAGACACTGCCAGCAGCATCCATCACCTGGGCAGTTACAGGGTTCCCTATATAATTACATATGGGGACCTAAGTTCTATTTTCATTGGTCACAGGATGTGTTTCTTTGTCAACAGTGCCTGCCTGTGCTTACATCACTGCTACCCGGATCCTTGCTACACCTGTCCGTCCCAGTGAAGACTGGAAAAGCACTGGGCTGGAAAGAAGCCACCAGTCTCAATCTGGGTTTCCATATGCTCAGATGTGACCTGTTCCATATGTTCAGATGTGACACATTCCTTGTGTTCAGATGTGACCTGTCACACATCACAGTACAGAGCATTGCATGAAGAAGCACTCATACCTACCTACCCACCCAGATCCCTCCATCTTGAATTTTCTTTCTCCATTGGCCCCTTTCTCCTCCCTTCCCCTGCCTCTTTCTCTGTTTTTCCTATCTTGCTTTGCTGTTGTGTCTGCAGAAGTCTAAGCAGATATTTGTTTACATAGTTTCCATGCATAATTTAGAATTATGCTTCTAAAAGACTGTGGAACAAAGCAGGCTGGATGGGTGCAAAGTGGGTCAGAAGGAAGAGGAAAAATCAGGCCTGTGAAAACACAAGGCCTGAGAATAAACAAGGACGACAGCTGGAAGCTAAGCCAGCTCTTGTACTCAGTGTGTTTGTGTCCCCAGGCACTTGATGCTGATGTACACTGGCATATGACTGTTCCTTCTTGCTCTGACCACATCATTACACACTTGTGACGGCCCCTAGCAGGGACTATGTCCTTTGTCTAGAAAGCTGATGGCAAAAGGCACTGAGGTGGTGATGAGCTCTGAAAGGTTTCATTCCTCAGATCCACATGCAGCCGTGGAATTATGTCAGAACAATGAGATGAAAGGAAGGCTCTTCAAAGGGAGCCAGCTCAACCTCAGGGTAGCCTCTCCCCAACTCCAAGGTTCCTAACTCCTGAAGTATGCAAGGAATGGCCAGGGTTCACTCAGGACCGTGGAGTGGCCTTTGTAAAAGTCACTTATAACTCGAGCGCTTTTCCTTATTGGATTCAGTCGTGCGTCTCTTGTTCTCCTTTTTCTGTCACGGAAGGTGTGTACTCTCATAAAGTCACACACAAAGAAAGAGAAGAGAAGAGATGAGGTGAGACACTAGAAATTTTGGTCTGAAAAAAATGCTCTCGGGACAATTTCTTACAAAGTCCTGTTGTTGAACAGGCAGCTTCCAGGCTCTGCTACAGGGTTGTGGGTGGACCATGTGGGCGACCTACTGGGCAACCTGTACTGGGACTCCACTGAGCCGACATCTAGGATCTGTTGGGTTAATCCCCTAAGGGTCCGTTTTCCACATCTGAGAAAGTAGGACCATCAGCCCCCGACAGGGCTGAAATGTGGTCACTTTTATTCTTTTCCAGATGGATTCTATGTTCATGACTCTCCTTTCTCAGAAAATGTCCATCTTTCCAGAAACACATGCAGAAACAATTAGGAGGATAATTCTACACAGTAGGTTTGCTCATCCGCCCCCATCATGTACCTCCTGAAGGGAACAAGAAGTAGAGAAAGGGCCACAGGGGCTTCCCACCTAGAGACAACCAGCTTCTTTGTAAGTTTTGAGATGATCTTTGGGGAGTAGAAGGGCGGGCCACCACAAGGCCTGTCTGATGAAATCTGCCTCTCGGGGTGGCATTAAATAGACAATAATGAAGGGGACAGCTCGGCAGGTAAAAGCCCAATGAACTGAGGTCAAGCCCGAGAAAAGGCTTCCAGCAGTTGATCTTCAACATCCACAAAATTAGATTGGAAGTCAACTATAAGAAAAAGGAAGGGGTTCCTGGGGACCTAGCTCAGGGCTTGAGCCCTTGCTTAGCACACATGAGGTTACATGTTTGTTGGCAAAAAGTGGAAAGGACTCTGATTTATGCTGTGAACACATGCTTCCCGTGGTTAGCAATTTCCCAGCCTGACATTCTGTGTAATTCCAATGCTGTTGCTGGTAACTGGACGAAGACAAATGACAAAGGAAACACACTTGTCTGCAGAAACTGCTGGACTCAGTGTCTTTCTTGGCACATGATGAGAACATTAGGTAATGCGTGGATAAATTCAAGTGGTTTCATTTTCAAGCAAATACCACAACTTCAAGGGGAGACAGATTAATTGCCTAATAAAATATTAATGCTGTATTGACAAGCCTCTTCTAATATCTAAAAAACCACATTCTTTTTAAATCTCTCTCTCTCTCTCTGTGTGTGTGTGTGTGTGTGTGAGGGGTAGCACTCTCTAGCACACAGTCATGTGTGCACACATGTGCAGGTACATGTGCACTGAAAGTTACCTGGTAGTCACAATAGCAGCAACATCACCCCGTCTTAGTTTTAGTAAGGTCAGTTCCAGGTGAGGTCTCTTAAGTGGTCGAGTTGGAACTGGAGCTCATGCCACAGAAAAGAAGACTGTCATTCCTTCTGTGTCAGGTAAAGTCTTGAAGTAGGGCCATCAGTTGGGTTTGTGATGTGTGGGAGACGCCCTCCCTCCCATTACAGAGCAGCCAGAGTGGTCCTCAAGCAGCGGCTCAGAGTAGGAACAACTTCTTTGTGCTGTGTTTTCACCTTGACCAGAGTCACCCCCTGCAGCCACATTTCCACAAGTAGGCAGCTGAGTCACAGAGTCCTCAGATGACTCTTGTGTGGTAGCCCCCTCGATTGTCTCAAATTGCATCTGAAATAGCTAGGTCTCAATGTGCAGGTTTGCTGACTCCATGCTGCAGCACAATGCAGATCCCAGAACCATCTTTGACTGGATTTATGTCTAATCATTTCCCTCGAGACCCTCCCCCACCCCCAGCTAATGAACACTCTTGTTGTGGTCTGGAATTAGAAAAAAAAAAGACATTTTCTCTAACTCCACTCAGGTAACTGTGTCTTTTGTTTAAGATTTTTTTTAAATTATTTGTGTGGTGGTGGTGGTTGTGGGTGTGTGTGTGGGTGTGTGTGTGTGTGAATCTACCACATTTGTGAAGATTCCCAAGGAGGCCAGAAGATAGTGTGGGATCCCCTGGAACTAGAATGTGACCTGCCTGATGTGGGTGCTAGGAACTGAACTCAGGTCCTCTGGAAGAATACCAAGTGTTCTGAACCACTGAGCCAACTGTTTCTTTCAAGGAGAGAAAATTCAAACCTGTCCTTGACCAACCCACACTTGACTGGTAATCTTTCTCAAATGCTCCCAGGTGGAAGTGCAACCACTGAGAGGCAGAGGAAGGACGATGAGGAGTTCAAAGCTCTCCTTGGACACAGAGTGAGAATTCCTCTCAACGAAGCAAAATGAATCAAGCAGAATGGTTCCAGACAGCGCCATGGAAGACTCAAGTGCTTCTGGGCGGCCCCTGGGAAGGCATTGCTGGCTGTCACAGCTTTAGTATGCAACGCTTCCCACAGCCTCAAATGTCAAAGTCTACCTTCGCAGAAGGAGACAATACTGTGGGAAGTTCTAGAAACTTTAAGAAATGGGATCTGGCATGGATCTCCCTGGGAAGGGGAAATAGAATAGGTTTCAGAGTAGACTGGGGGCAGGTGTGGATGCGAGCAGGAGGAATTGGGGGTATGGAGGTTGAGAGTGCTGGGACAGATGACTGGAATTGGGGGGCATTTGAGGGGTGAGGTAGAAATCTAATGCAGTGGAGACTCTCAGGAATCCACAATGGTGACCCTAGTGAAGACTCCTCGTAATGGGGGATACTGGCAGAGACCCGCAGAAAGCATTAGATGGAGCATGGGGAATCCTGCAGAAAAGAGTGAGGAAGGATTGTAGGAGCCAGAGGAGTCAAGATACCACAAGAAAACAGCCCACAGGATCAACTAACCAGTGCCCAGAGGTGCTCATGGAGGCTGAACTGGTAATCAGGGAGTCTGCATGCGTCTTCTGTATATATGTTATGGCTTATAGCTTAGGGTTCCTGTAGTACTACTAACAATGGGACCAAGGTTGTCTCTGACTGTTTTGCCTGTTTTTGAAACCCTTTTACTCATTCTGGGTTGCCTCATCCAGCCTTAATATGAGGGGATGTACCTAGTTTTATAATAACTTGATATGTCATGCTTGGTGGTTGCTATCCCTGGGAGACCTGTCCTTTTCTGAAGAGAACGGAAGAGGAGTGGATCTGGGAGAAAAGGAATGTTGTGGGGAGGAACTGGGAGGAAAAGAGGAAGGGGAAACCGGTTGGGATGTAATATAAGAGAAAAATAAAATCTAAAACACACAGAGAGAGAGAGAGAGAGAGAGAGAGAGAGAAATGGGGAACAGCTGGAGGAGTAAGTTATTGTGGGGCCACATGGAATATCTTGTCCCTTGTTCCTTCCGGTCTCTCTGCCTCCTGTCTGATGTGAGGCAGCTTCCTTCAGCACGAACTCTGACCTCCACGACATTCTGCTTTGACCTCTGTGATGCTCTACTTCCTCCAAACGAGTTCTCTGAAATCATGAGCCAAAAAAAAAAAAATTCTTCCTTTTTCAGATCTTCTTTTCAGTTATCTGATCAGAGTAACACAAAGGTGCATTCCCTATCTGTGGTCCTCTAGGAATCTGTCTCTGTCTGTGTCTTTCTGCCCCAGCCCTGTCTTATCTCTTGTGACCTGTGTTAGGTTCTCCCTGAGCCTCTCCTTGGAGAGTTTTTCAAGCTCCACCCCCAAAGCACTGAGGCTACTAAGGAACACACAGGCCCTGGGATTTAGAAGACCTCAGGACAATGAGATAGATTTGGGAATTGGGTCATTCTCTGACTTTTACAAATGTCTATGAAGATTCAGGCCCTTCCTCTCCACCTTCAGAAAGATCTCTCACTACTGCATGCCAAGATATTGCTTGACCCCAGTTTTACTGTGGAGCTGAGTTCTGTTTATGCAAGAGTACATTCCATTCTCGATTTAGTTAGGGACAAACCGGTGAGGAGAATGAACCTCAAGCATAATACAGGCCGCTCGACAAAAGCAAGATTCTGGGTTCTAGGCCTCTGGCCAAATTCAATGTATTTTCCTGCAACCACCACCTCCAGGTTGTGCTTCACAAATTGACCATTATTATTCATGGTAAACATGTAAAAAAATAAATAAAAATAAAAAAGACCATTTTGGAAGGCAGTCTGACTTCAGAGATGGTTCTCCATGTTAGTTGTAATGGGCTGAAGACCAGATCATCACCCAAAGCAGAGCCTTGTTTGTTCTGTGTGAGAGGAATAATTGACTAGATAAACATCATTATCACTAAACATAAATAGATGCTTGTCTTGCTGGCAGGCTGGCCCTGTGTGGAGAACTCAAATGGCATTGTGTGACTAATTCTGCCAGAGACTATGGACAGCCTTATTAGGAAAAGAGAATGAAAGGACAGATTTCAAAGGATCACAGCTACTCCCCCTCCCCCACCCCTGCAGCGGCAACTCTCTCCAGAAAAGACATTGTTAGTGTGCTGCCTCCCCCCTCCACCTACACTGCGATTTCTGACCCTGTCCCTGGTTTGAAATAAGAGAACCCACATGAGATTCCTTTTGAATAAGCTGATAATGCTCGCAACTATGGGCTGTTTTCACATTTACCTTCTCAGTTTCCATTATGACTGAGCTCTGAAAAGTGTGTCTGGCTTAGAGCTGCACTGGGCCACCTCAGCAAAGATCCATTAGCAAAAGTGACTGTCCCAGACCCATGGAGCCCAAGAAACAAAGCAAAGAAAAACTGTTGCCTAGCTCCTAATATACAAGACATTCTTTAAGCACACATACACACACAACACAATACACACAAAACACACACACTTCTGAAGTCACATTATGTTCACAGAACAATTATAAGGACAAGCCCTGGGCCCATGAGATGGTCGGTGAGATAATTGGTAAGATGGTCGGTGAGATAATTGGTGAGATGGT
>LOJH01025486.1:0-10621 GCA_001685095.1 Ellobius talpinus
GTTTTGATTCTACTTCATGTACTGGCTTTGTGGGAGCCTAGTCTGTTTGGATGCCCTCCTTCCTAGACCTGGATGGAGGGGAGAGGACCTAGGACTTCCCACAGGGCAGGGAACCCTGACTGCTCTTTGGACTGAAGAGGGAGTAGGAGGGGGATTGGGGGCAGGGGAGGGAAATGGGAGGAGGGGAGGAGGTGGAAATTTTTAATACAACCCCCCCAAAAAACACCAAAAAGAGAAAATATTATCTCTAATTTATCTTCTAAGAGAATTGAAAATGGTCACATTTACTCTTTATTTCCCGATTTTTTTTGGTTGTGTTTCAAAAACCTCCATCGATTATGGTGGTTTTCACATTGCAAAACTTCTCTTTAAAGAATTATACTTATCAAAGAGTCTCATTTAAAAAAGAGTGAGTCCCAGACCAGTTTTGTACATAAATTGATTCTTTCAAACTTCCAAGGAGCAGATAAGCCCCACGCTATTTAAATATTTCACAGGAAAAAAGTTTAAGAAACCACCCCAGGTAATTTTTGGTTTTGTTTGTACGATGTGTGGGGGAGCATGCTGGAGAAACCCCAGGAATCTCTGAATGCTAGACAAGCAATTTACTGATGACCTATAGCTCTGGCTCTCTTTCATACTTATTTATTTTGAGAAAGACTCATGTTAAGTTGCCCAAACTGGCCTTAACCTCACTCCGTAGCCCAGGTGCTCTTGAACTTGTGATTCTCCTGCCTCAGACACTCAAATATCGTGATTACAGGCCTATGCTACTAGGTCCAGGTACCATCTATTTTTTTCTTTCATTTTTCCAGATAGTTACATTTTTTCAATCATTTTTTAAGTTAGCATGGAACGTGACGAGCTTCAGAATGACATCATACATATAGGATGCTGCACCCTTTTCCTTCTCATCTCCGCCTACTGCCCTCCAGCATCACTCTTGTTCTCCTGCCCCTTTCTGGTCCTCTTCCTCTCCATACATCATCTTCTATTCTGCAGTCATGTCACATGAAGTCTATTGCTTTCTCTTCCCTCCACACCTTATACCAGTGTTTGAATTTCATTCCTTGAGACTTTTATATATGTATGTGTATAGAAAGTAATTTCATAAAATCAACCTCCCTGCCCCTCTAACTCGACACTGACCACTCCCCTGATATCCCCTTCTCCCAACTTCATGTCCTCTTTTCATAGCCCACTGAGTCCAGTCAGTGCTGTGCTTACGTGCATAGGTGTAGGGTCATACCCTGGAGAATGGGTAGCCTAATTGGGGTCCCTTCTCTCAAGAAAATGGAACTCTCCATACTCCAGCAGCACCCAACTGCCAAAGCTCCACAGCTAGGGGTGGGACTTCCTGAGCCCATCCCCTATCTATGTGGGATTTTGACTGACTTGATCTTATGTAGGTTTTTGTTTGTTTGTTTGTGTTTTCATTTTTCGAAACAGGGTTTCTCTGTGTAGCCCTGGCTATCCTGGAACTCACTCTGTAGACCAGGCTGACTTTAAACTCTGAGAGCCACCTGCGTCTGCCTCCAGAGTGCTGAGTTTAAGGGTGTGTGTCACCACCGCCTGGTGATTTTGTGTAGGTTTTGTGCAGGCTACCATATTACTATGCCTAGAAGACACTGTTTTTGCAGCCATCCTGACTTCTGGCGTTTAGAGTCTTTACACTCCCTGATCTGTAATATTCCATGTGGGGATGGGCATCTGTGATATAGATGTCTCATTTAGGGTCAAACATTCCACAGTTATGCAATTCTCCGCACTCTGATAAGCTTTGGGCATCTCTATTAATTGCTATCTGCAGAAAAAGAAACGTTTTTCTGTTGAGGTTTGAGAGGTGTACTAATCTATGGGTAGACAGGTAAGTATTTGGAAGGTAGTTTGATATTATGTCTGTTTAGAAAATCATAGTAATATGTTCTCCCATAGGGTCTATGCCCTTCCCAGTCCTACATGGCCGGGTTTATATTATCAGACACAATTTCTGTTCCACAACGTGTGCCTTAAATCCAATCATAAAGTGGTTGGTCATCCCATATCACTGATGTAATCATTGCTATTGCATCAGTGGACATATCTTGTTAGATTAGTTATTACTGTAGTTTACAGGATTGACAGTTGGCTAAGACTGTTGATGACTTTTCTCTCAGCAGCCTACGTAATACCATCTGGAGCTATGAACACTACTCAATAAAGAAGAAGTTTCTAGGTCAGTCAATGCAAGCTTTGATTTCTCCATTTGCTTGTGCCCAAGTATGTGAAGTCTTCAGTAACAGGGTCTTGCTATCTTGTTCTGGTTGGTAACCAAGGGCAATGGCAATAATCTATGGTTTTTGTTTTGGCAGTCAGCAACAACATCGCACACCTGGAACTGCACTTTTTGTTTGATAATCTATGGCACGAAGGAGAAACATTATTTCTCCACGAATAGGGCGGCTCCATTTAAATTCTTTATAGATGTATGTGTGTGTTTCCATATAGCTTTTAAGAACATCATCAGTGTTAATTATCCTTCCTTCATTCCATCCATCCTAGTTTTTTAAATTATTTTTTAAGACTGGGAATATCACTCAGTGGCAGAGTATTTGTCTAGCATGTATAAAGTCCTAAATTTAATCCCCAGTACCATATATGAGTATGTATATGTGTGTATTTATATACATATTCATGCATAGATACTTTTCTATATTTTAGATAATTTATAGATATACATTTCTGCTTAACAATAGAATAGATAAGCAAAGTGTGACATAGGCAAACAGCAAAATGTTATTGGAATACTGGTTCCTTCAAACTGAAATCACCCGAAAAATTATAACTTCAGAAAGGACAGTTAGTGCCTCTTACTTTTAAATTGCTTAATTACGAGGTATTATTTATTATTCATTATTTATTGCTTGTGTGCATGATGCATGCATTAGTGTGTGCCACAGCATGTCTGTGCAGGTCTGAGGAGAGCTGTTGGCAGTCAGTTTTTTCCTTCTATCTTGTGGAGGCAAGGGCCTCTCTTGCTTTCGTGGCTTCACTCTAGGCTAGCTGGCCCATGAGTTTCCAGGTGGCCCCCCTCCCATGTTATTGACATGCTGGAATTACAGGAATGCATCATCTCATTTGGCTTTGTACATGGGTTCCACGTATTGAACTTAAGATACCAGTCTTGCACAGAAAGTATTTTTACCCTCTGAGTTATCAAGAAAGTATTTTTACCCTCTGAGTTATCGCTCTGGCCCTGGGCCTGTCTTTTATTATGGGCAGCAAGCCATCAAGACTCTTTTGGGAGAAGAGTCCTCCCCTAAGGTGAGAAAATGGCCTTGCTCACCAGTGTATGGACATTGGGGTTATAAGAAGCAGAAACAGATGGACTCATTTGGTCCAGTATCTCTTTGTCTTCCATTAGTTTTTTTTAAATGTATTTACATATTTCTTAGTGACATCTGTAGAATTTCCATTTGCTCTGTCTTTCCTTCACAAATTGATGCTCCTCATCTAAACAGAGCAGACATATTTTGCTTTGGTCATATCTTTATTCTCTTTTGAAGATTCCTATCTGTAAATCGAGGAATGCATGTACACTTCCCTCTTTCCTCAGTCTTGTAGTAACTTGGTTCCTAAGTCTAGCTGGGGTCAGTCAGATAGCTTCTGAGGGGGTTTATATCTCTTTCTCACCCCTATACTATGATTCAGATAAAACTTGAGAATTTGGGGCTAAATAAAATGAGGTAGATATAAAAGCACAAACACTGTGATTTCACTTCCATGAGGTTCCCATAGTATTGAAACCCGCAGAGATAGACAGTAGAATTCTGCTTACCATGACCAGGGGAGGGACAGTGGGGAACTGCTGTAATGGATATGGAAGCCGAGCATGGTGATATGGCTTGTAGTCCCAGTTAGTCTGGAAGCTGAGGCAGAGGGATCACATGAGATCACAAGAGATCAGTGCAGGGACAGCTTGGACAAGAACCCCATCCCCAACAACAACAAAGTGGGTATGGAGGTTGAGTTTGGAAAGATGAGAAAGTTCTAGAGATGGATGGTGGCAATTGTAGCAAAACAACGTGAAAGAACTGGTAGGACGCCATTGAACTGCAATTTGAAGATAGTTAAAATGCACAGGGCAGTAATGAAGTGGTGTGATTATACAGCATGGGTTCAACCCCCAGTACCACAAAACCACAATACACATGCACACACACATATACACACATAAAGTCATGCATATACATGTATATACACACATACAAACATATACAAACATTCACACACATATACATACACAAACACACACAGAAAGGGAGTTCATTCATCCATGATGAAGAATGAAATTCTATTGTTTACAGACAATAAAATGGGCAAGCTGCAGATCGTATTAATCAATATAAGTCACATACAAATATTGCATGTTTGTTTTGTATCTGTGGATCCTATATTTTATATGTCAATAAACATATACTCACATATAAAATCATATCTAATATGAGAGTAGAAGGGAGACAATTTGGAAAAAGGAAGGCACCCATGAGAAGAGCAGGGAGGGAGAAAAGAAAGGGAATGGGGTGTCTATATGGTCAAAGCGCATGATATACACGAATGGAAATGTCTTTAGGAAGTCCATCACTGTGTACAATGAATATATACTAATAACGTTAGTAACTGTATCATTCCCCAGCAATGCAAAACAAAAATACAAAAAACAAAAGAGACAAAAGTCAAAGTTTGCTGGTTTCCTCCTTTCATGCATTTCTTCCCGTCCCTTGAGGTAAGAATTCTTGTCGCTTTTTTGTTTATTTCAGCTGTATCTAGATATTTGCTATGGTACCCAATGCTGTGATGAAGATCACTGGAAGATAACCTTGTACAGTCCATATCATCTGAAGTGCACTGCTGTGGCAGAAGCTACATGCCTTTTATTTTGCTGGTTAGGTTCAAATTAATTAGTAATTGTTTTTTTATTCATATAGTTCAAATTATCAAATTCAAAAGATTATACACGAAAACCTGCCTCCTATCCCCCCTCCACAAATCGACTGTCCTTTTTCAAAAGCAGTCAGTTATCCTTTCTAAGATATATTCGAGTCGTTCACCATTTATTTATAGCAATAGAAAAACAAATCATGGTGGCTTATGCAGTTTCAATTTGATGGCTATTGCCAACTGGCCCTCCAGAGCCGAGCTAACTATGCTATCAGCAGTGGATTTGCACCAGGTCTGAACAGGCCTCGAGCACAGCATGTTACCATGCTTTACTTCTTTGCCCATCTGACTGGTAAACATACTTTCTCATTTCATTTGTGTTTATTTAATCTGTATTGTATTGTTAGGAACAAAACAATGTTTACTTGCACCAAGAGAGCGCCCCTGCTTCCCACAGCATCCTCTCTTGTACTATCTCCTCCACCACCTGGCTAGACCAAATAGGGAGGCATTCTGTTCTTTTACTCCTTCCTGCCGGCTCTGGTCTGTGCTTCTCTCAATCACTCCAGTGACCATGTTGCCTTCTATTTCCCAGTCTGTTACCTCCACGGTGGTGAGTGCCAAGACTGCAGCTTTTATCTTTCTAAGCTATTGTTTGTCCCTGTGTTCTTCAGTAAATACTGAATGAATGGTTGAATGGGCAGCTAGCAATTTCAGACTAAGGTCACTGAAAGGCAGCCATTCTGTGTGAATGACTGAAATCTCTCTATTATGTCATTATCTCATAAGAATGAATTATGTCAAATTCACAGTGAAATGATGGGTTCTTTGATAAATAGTGTTGGGCTCATTGTTAACTACCACATTTGGGGAAAATCTGTGTCCCTACCTGAAACCCAAATAACCCAGGCAGATATATTAAGTATAGCTGAAGATAAAGAGAAAGCATAAAAATAAGAAATACTCATGAATATGGATCTCTCTCTCTATATCACCTCAGGATGGGGAAACCTTCAAGACAAAAACATTAAAACTGATAAATTTCATTACAATTTAAGAAATTAGCATACCAAGACAGAAACAAATCTGAATGGCTAATAACGTATGACAAAACTAGCTTTTAAAACAGCCAAAGGAAAACCTGCCAGAGTCATCAAAACAGAGGAACAAGGAAGCTTAACTGTCAGAAAACAGGACTTTGATGCCAGGCTACAAAGTAAGTTCTAGGGTAATCTGGGCTACAGAATGAGACCGGCGCTCAAAAAAAAGGGAAAATTAAGACTAGATAACAAATACATAGCCCTGTAGCAATCAGACAGACACGCCAACAACTAAAGGCTATTTGATTTCACTGGGAATCAAGGAAGGTCAGCTTATACTATTTTCACCCACAATTTAGCCAAGGTGATAATTTTCCTTGCTGGCAACTACATGGAAGTAAAAATTGATATCATCTTTCTCGAGGGCATTTTTCCAGTATTATTAAAAGTCTTTCCTTTTGATCTAGATCATTTTGAGAACTAACCAAAAGGAAATAATCAGAATATATATAGATTTACTACAAGGACATTACAGTGGCATATTTATAGTAGTGATAAATTGAAAGCAATCTAAATGTCCTACAACAGAATTGGATAATAAGTTGTGCTGCGTTCACAGGCAAGAATGTAGGCATTAAAAGCATCATATTGGGACTTGCAAGATGGCTTAGGAGTTAAGGGCACCTACCACCAAGCCTGATGACGGGAGTTCAACACCCAAGACCCACATGGTCGAAGGAGAGAACAGACTTCTGCAAATGTGCTGGAGTAACCATGTACACACGCAGGCACAAGCACACAAAATAAGAATTTAACAGCATTTTAAGAACCATCATATTGAAAACTATTTAAGGATACAAGGGAATGCTGATAATGTCATGTTTTTTAAAAGAAAGCAATAATAGAGCAGTGCCAATTTTGCTTTGTAAACATGAGTGAATTTATTATGTATTTTTATAGAAAAAGACTTGGAAGGAATATACTCTGGATTGAAGAGTCTCTGCAAGCAGGCTATCCTGTTCTCAGGCAAGCTCCAGTGGAAGCTGTGGTGGCAATCACTGGAAAGATGACCTTGTGAGGGGTCTTGTCCGCATGGAAGGATCTGTGGGAAAAGGTCAAATGGTTTCAAAATGCCACTAGAGACAAAATTAAAGGGTGACTGCTGCCAAAACTGATACTGTCATTTCTTAGTCACCTATATAGAGATGAAAACTAACTAGCACCTGTTAGAGAATTTCTATGTATATTTACTTAATGCTTCTAACAGCCTCAAGAGGTATTAATCATGCCATGCTATCTAGGAGGAAGCATGTCAAGGAAGATTAGATAACTTATATAAGATCACAAAACTAGAAACTGGGTTGGTGAGTTAGACTTCAAACCTGAAAACATGTCTGCCTTTTGAACCTAAGTACGCATCCAGTTAGTAAGGCAAGAAGAAAGAAGGTACCGTGATGCACCAAAAGAAAACAGGAAGTAAGTCAGCAAATAAATTACTTCTGGAATTGGTTCCCTTTGAGACTAGTGTCCCAGGACTATTGCATACACGAAACTGCTCACAATAGTCTCGGTTATAGGAAAAGAACAGGGTACAAATACCTCATGTCCTTTTAGTTTACACAGTAAGGATTCTTGGTTTGTGTCCTGAGCATGATTAGAATCTGGCCTCAGTTACTACTTCCCACTCATTCCTGCCATAGGCAGACATGGTGGCAATGGATGGCAAACCAAGTCAGATATTAAGGGTTCCCAAGAAGGAGCAGTTATTTCTCTTGTATTCAGGAACAAACCACAAAATGAGAATCTATCATCTTTGATGACACCTGTTGTAGAATTTCTCAGGTGAAGGCTGGGCATGGTGGCACATGTCTGTCATTCCATCACTAGAGGGACTGATAGGAGGATCTCAAGTTTGAGCTCGGCCTGGCTACCTTAATGAATTTCAGGTTCCCCTGGGATACACAAGGAGATCATGTCTTAAAAAGAAAGAAATAGCCTGGGGTCATGGCGACATCCAGACCCGGCTTCTGTCAAGGACCATGTCTGGATCTGTGGTCCTACTGTAGCCTGGATTTGTGCTGAAGTCCGAGGCCCATGTTACCACCAAAGATCATGTGGAAGCCCAGGGTTGGGGCTGAAACCTGTGGCTTGTTAGTTAGTGTCCATGAGCATGCTGTGGCCAGAGCCATCCTGATCTGAGTAGCTGGTGCTTGGAGCCAGGAGGTCATCCAGGCCCAAGCTGCTGCCAAGGGCCACGTCTGTGTCCATGGTCCTGCTCTGGCTGGGGTCTGTGTTGATGTCTGTGGTCTATGTCACTTCAGGGGACCATATGAACCATGTTTGATGATATTGGGGCCATCTTGAGTCAGCTCTGCCCTTCACTGGCCCCGGGAAAGCTGACCCTGTTCCTTGCTGGGCACTGTAGCAAGAGAGCTGGCATGGCCGTCATCAGAGAGCTGCCCCTACCCAGCACTCGGGAGATGTGGCTTCAACCTTCACCTTGAAGAACTGACCCTGATGGCATGGGCTTAGGGGAGCTGGCTCCACCCTCTTACCTGAGGCAGGCAGGCAGCCCCAGTGGCCCAGACTGAGCAGCTCAGCTACCACCCAGGCCCACAGCCAGGCCTTGGGTTGGCCTACCCTAACATCTACCCCCTCCAGGACCTGCTGGAACTCATTAATGTTCTGAACCTGTGGAAAGATAACCAGAGGATCTCCATGACTTGGGAGGGGTCTCGGTGAGGATCCTCTTGGTGAGGATCCAGTGATGATGGTGTACCAGAAACCAGAGACTTTGAACCAGACCAATGACTCACTGTAATGAACATTTGCTAGTAAAGCTGATTGGATAAAACAGTATGCTGTGTGACACACCACAGCTCCCAATGCCACCAGGACAAATGAAGAGGTGTTAGAGAGGTGGGAAAGATGGAGGAGCAAAGAGGTTTTTTGTTTGTTTGTTTGTTTTGTTTTTACTTGCTTTTTCATTTGCTTCTTTTATTTAGTTTAAAAAATTTTTCTTGTGGGGGGAGGCACTACCAGGATGGGGGGAAGATATGGGGGGACTGGGAGAATTGGATTACGGGAAGCAGAATTAGGATGCATGATGTAACATTCCCAAAGAATCAATAAAGAAATTATGTTAAATTAAAAAAAAAGAAAGAAAGAAGGAACTAGCACTCTTCTTTGCCACCACACTGCAGTGCCTTTTTCGTTGACCTGTGTCCTCTACCGCAGTTAGCGCCGTGCTGGCGTGCCTCTCTCCCAGCCAGTCTCTCCTTCTCCTGCAACAGTGTCCAACCCTCAGACTCTGGCCACAGTTAATGTGTTGATATCCCCAGATCCCCTTGCCTAGCAAGCACCTACTTCCTCCTCTAACCAGGTAGTCCCGTCCCCCTTAAAAGTCAAGAATTCCCTCTTCATCCTAGGCCAGTTTGCAGCCTGTCCTAACTAGGCACCTTTCAGCCCGCCTTTCACCTACCCACCCCCCAACCCTTAGCCTACTTAGGCTTGCTCCTTTCCTCACTCACTCAGCCCTTATTTAGTGGTTTTGTCTTCATCTTTTTATGCCCCTTTTCCACAGCCAAGCTCCTTTCCTAAGCCCATTCTCAACCTGGTCTCCCTTTCTGCTAGGCATATACCCTCTTATACCCCTTCCATTACCAGGCTCCATTCCTTGGCCCTTGTATGGTAACCCAACTAAAGCCCTGCAACACAGTTTTCACTCTTACCCAGTCTGTGTTTCAGGGACTGGTAGGCCCTGTAGCAGGTTTTCAGCAGCTCAGAACTGTTTTCTATACCTTTAGGGCTCACTAATCACATCCCCCCCAACTAGGTGTGAAAACAGCTTCCCACTGCCAGGACTTGCTCTTCTCTCCTAGGTAAACACAGAGATCTGCCTTCCTGCAGTTATATTTATTAGCAGGCATTTGGTCAGTGTTTAGGGTCCAGGCAAAAGCATCCCACTTAAGATATTCACAGATATCCAAGGACATAGAATTACTACTTGCCCAAGCTGCTGAGATAGATAGAAGAATAAACATGCCCTGGTTTTTACCTCACTTAAAAGATTCCTAACTCCTGATACTTCACCTCAGTTTGCGGATAATTTTAGTTCAGGAAACTTATTGATTGTGTTTTACTCTCAAGGACAGCAGAAGAGATAATTAACCACCCGCAACACCCACGATCAGAAGAGCTGATACCAGCATATCACAGAACTGAAAATTTAGAGGCTTGGGCCTCCTCTTTGTTTTTACCGCCTAAAGCAATAAATGTAAACTTCATACCTAGACTTGTAGAAATTGCAGTGTCTGGTGAATGTGCAAATCAGATCAGGAGCCGTTAGCTTCCCCCTGACAGTTTACATAGGTTGCCTGGTTGCCTGGTGTCTTCTACGCATGCTGGGAAAAAGAAGCAGCACGTTGATTTAAACAACCTATGCCCTATTCATAATTTTACTGAAAATAAACCTTTTAGCTCTTTCTAACTGCCTGAAAATGTGGCGTAGCCCACTAATCATTCCCTGATGATTTAATTTCTTTAACTGTTTTTCTCCATTAAGGAGTTTACCAGATGTGCACTAGCCACTCCCACCTTAGAGCTGACAGCCACAACTCTCTCTCTCTCTCTCTCTCTCTCTCTCTCTCTCTCTCTCTCTC
>LOJH01025487.1:2922-14261 GCA_001685095.1 Ellobius talpinus
TGTTTGTATGTAGTATGTGTGTTAGTTTATCTCTCTGTATAAGTATGTTGGTGTGTGTATATATCTCTGCATATATGTGTGTGTATGTATTTATATGTGTGCATCTCTGCATGTATGTATGTCTCTTCAGAGTGAGAGAGAAAAAAAACACAGCACATATAATTTGGAGTTGATGCCTACTAAGGCCCCTGCAACTATAATGTCTCAGAGATGTGTCAGTCTGCATGACAATGTACAAGATAAACTACACCCATGACCAGGCCCATCATTTAATCACTTCTTTAGTAGTGAAACAAGGTGTAAATCCAAATAAGAAGACTGTATTAAGCGAAGCACCAAATAGGTAGTCTTAAATGGCAAATTTCAGATTCAAATATTAACTATACACTGAGAAAATAAATTGAGGTGAATGTGCCCATGACACTATCCAGTAATGTAGAAAAATACTTGGGATTAATGGAAACAATCTAGTTGTGTTTAAGCCAGAGAAAAACTGGATTTTTCTATGGTTCTAACAATGACAACAGTGAAAATAATATTCATTGAAGGCCTAGTGTGTAACAGGAGGCCGCTTGTTTGTCCCGGTCACCCAGAACCAAAATAACCACACAGAAACTATATTAATTAAAACACTACCTGGCCCATTAGCTCTAGCTTCTTATTGGCTAACTCTTACATCTTAATTTAACCCATATCTATTAATCTGTGCATCGCCATGTGGCTGTGGCTTACCGTGTAAAATTCCCAGCATCTGTCTCTGGTGGCTCCATGGCATCTCTCTGACTGTGTCTTCTTCCTCCCAACATTCCATTTAGTTTTCGCCGCCTACTTAAGTTCTGCCCTATCAACAGGCCACTGCAGTCTCTTTATTCATTAATGGTAATCACAGCACACAACGGGGACTCCCACATCACTAGTGTATATTCTTGATAGATAGTATTTAACTGTGTGAGAGGGGCAGAGCTGGTACTCCCTCTCTTGTCTGTGCAAAAGATGCCTTCTTGCCCCCCTCATCCCTACTGCCTACAGCTGGCAAAGAAGCTGACCCTCTCCTTAACCAGCTGTAACACTGGGAAAAGTGGGCCCTGTACCTTGTGTGGTCAGCACAGTGGAGCTGACTCTGTTTATAGGGGCACGGGAGATCTGGTCCTACCCTTCATTTGACATATGGCAGCATGGGCGGAGAAGAGATTCCCCCCCATTCCCATGCCTGAGATCATAAGAGCTTGATCCTGCTCCTCATCAGCTGCTGCACTCTGGAGAGCAGGTCCTGCACTTTGCCTGGGTAACACAGGACAGACAAGCAACCCTGTTGGCAGGGGTATGGGTGAGCCAGCCCCAAAACTGTGAGCATCCGAGAACTGTCCTCACTACTCACCTGTCATGAGGTGGCGTGGGCATGAAGAGATGTCCTCTCTTACTCCTTGTCCCTTGCTGCGTGTGGCAGGAGCTGATCCTCCCCCCTTACCGGCTGTAGCACTCAGGGAAGCCGGCCCCGCTCTTCACTTGGGCATCACAGTAGAGCTGACCGTTTGGCAGAGAAACAGGTGAACTGGCCTTGAGAGTAAGAGTGCGATAGCTGGCCACACCCCCTCATCTGTGGTGGTGAGGACTGGGGAGAGATGCCTCCCCCCACCTCCTGAGATGACAGGTGGGAAAGCTGGCTCAGCCTGGGTGACAAAGCTGTCCCTGAGGTCAGAAGAGCAGGAGAGCTGTCCCTGCCCCTCACCAGCGGCGGCACTCGGGAGAGTGGCTTCTACACCTCACCTGGGGAACACGGTAGAGCTGGCCATGATGGTCCAGGTATGGGATAGTGGACCTGAGGGCACGAAAGCCGGAGAACAGGCCCTGCCTAGTGCTCATTGCTGTGAGGGGTGAACTGGCAGGGGCAACACAGGACAGTTCATCTTGTTGATGAGGACTGGGGAGAACTGGTGGGTTGACTGAGTCCACAACTACCTAGGCCCAGAACCAGGGTTATGAGTTGTCCCACCCCAACATCCACCTCATTTACAAGGACACATATGAAGGGGCTGGTCCTGCATACCCAAAGAGACACAGAACAGGATATCCAAGAGGAGTCCCAGTGAGGGCCCAACATCATCAGTAATGTGGCAGAAGGCAGAGGTCTCGAACCAGACCAATGACTCTGCAATGAACACTTGCAAATATACACACAAAACAGTTTACTGCGTGACTCCCAAAGGTCACACCACAGCTTCCATGACAAGGATTATCCTTTTTTTCTTTTTTCTTTTCTTTCTTTCCTCTTAAACCCTATTTTATCAGGGAGGAGAGAGGCTGCAAGGGCAGAGGGTGAATACAAAGGGACGAAGAACTGAATGGGACCGAAAAGCACGATGTGAAAGACACAGAGGACAAAGAAAAAGAAAGCTAATATAAGACTGAAAACGCAAAAACAGAGCAGCTCTAGTGGGGAGGCATTTTGTCATATTTTAAAGATAGAAAATCTTAGTCTGAAGGTCACTCGGTCAGGGAAAAGCAGAACTGGGACTGAATATGGCCTTTCTGCCTCTAGAGCCATCTCTACAGCCAGGACATTCATCCCCAAGAAGCATTCGCCTTATGCTTAAGAGCAACATTCAAAATTTGCCTCTCTTTCAAAATTCACCTTCTCTAGGCATCCTGTAGGGAGCCATCTCTCTAATTAATGTCCAGTCACCTGTACGGCCTGTGCACTAGCATTTTGAATTTTGCAGATGACATAGTTGGGTAAATCGGTGTTCTGTAAAGATTAGTTTATTGACACAGATCTTGCTCCAGCTCACTGCTATAATAAGTAGCCCCAAAACTCAGTGACAGAAGCTATGATGTCTTACTGGTTCACATCACGCTCTATTGAGAACCAGTGGTAGACGGGGACAGTATTGAAACTGGAGGGATCCTATACCGTACAATTAGTTGGGGGTCAGTGTCCTTTGCTCACAGCAGCTTGGTCTTCTCTACAGGTTCTGGGGTCCTGTACTGACCCCCTAAATCCAGTCAAACAATAAAGAAAAAGTCAGAAGGCAAGGCCCGTCCATGTTTGAACCTGGGCTAGAGAGGTGTGGGGAGACGGCTAAGTCAGCAAAATGCCTGTGGTGCAAGCACAAGGGTCTAGATCTGGACCCCAAGCTTCTACGTCAACTCCAAGAATGGTGGCGTGCATGTGTAGCCCTAGTGCTGGAGGGGCGAGCGAGAACACAGCTCCTCAGAGGTCTCTGGACACTCAGTGCAGCCCACTGTGAGCTCCAGGCTCAGTGGCAGGCCCTGCCTCAAAACACAAGGTAGAGAGCAACGAAGGACACTCATCGTTGACCTCTGACCTCCACATGCATGTGTCCATTCATGCATGCACGTACACACATTCAGTACACACAAAAATAGAATAGTAAAAACTGGGCTACTGTGAACCATCACTTCCAGTTACTTTCCATTGGTGAAAATTGGTCATGTGTCCTATCCCAAGGAAGAGAACAAAGATTTTGATAAACAGAATGCTCATGTTTCCTAGAATCACTCACTCTCCTTATTTATTAAACGGGAATGACAATAGCAGATAGGAAGTACTTAATAATAGCTTATTGTTTCTGAAACTTAGTTCGTCACATGTAACTGGAAACCATTACTCTATGTATCTCCTGAAAGGATTAATTGAAAGGAGACTTGGAAAGAAGCGTGAAGAGAACAGAAAAAGGAAAATAAGACAGAAAGGGGAGAAGGCACAGCCAATAAAGGGTCTTGGTGGCACCCAGGGCTTCTCCCTTGCCTCTCCTGATGCCTCAGCTGAGGGAGGGGTGTAGAGTGACAGAGACTGGCTGCTCACAATTCCCATAACGAGTCACAAAGCGAGGTGGAGATAGACATCATGCTGGTGCCCTGTCTTCTGCAGCTAATTAAATAAGAGACCGAGCCCGGAGCATATGCCAGGCCTAAGGAAGACAGTCACACTATTAATTTTATTTTTGTTTTACAAGAGCAGGAACACAGAGAACACCATTAATCCTCACCCTTCCCAGACGCAGCTCTAACCTGCTTTCCCACATGAATCATGGTCTCTGAAGGCAGACCCCGCCCACTGGAAGCTAAGGGCTTGCTGCCTGTTGCTCCCCACATGAATCACTGTCTTTGAAGGCTGACCCCGCCCACTGGAAACTAAGGGCTTGCTGCCTGTTGCTTCAGCTCTTGGTTTCGCCTCTCACCACTCTTTCTCTTCCCAGAGTAAGATCTGCTTTGGTGCCCTGCAAGGGCCCCTTCCTTCCTCCCACCACGGATACGCGTATGCCTTTCCCTGCCCCTGTGAAGTTAGTCATTGTCTCCTTTCATTCTTGTTTTTCTCTCTGGGGTCCAGCGCAGTCATCATTACTTTCATGGAGCATTTGTAGTCTGCATGATGGTTCACTCTGTGTTTTTATGGTCGCTTGTTCCCACCTCTCTCAGAGGACCTGCCCTGGTGAGCTGGTGCTGTTTCCAGTGTGTGATACATTTCATTATGAACTGAAACCTACCTTTCTGTATCTCAGCTTTACCCCAGGTATTAAATTATTTCACATAGTCAGCATTCATCAAATGAGGATTATCATTTCTACAGATTTCTAAAATGTGTGAATTTTTTGCCTGATTGTGTGTCTGTGGACCCCATGTGTCATGTTTTGTGCCTGTGGAGGTTAGAAGAGGGCATTCGAATCCCTGGAAACGGAGTTACATGTGGTTGTGAGTGGTCACGTGGGTCCTTTAGAGGAGTAGCAAGTGTTCTTTATTGCTGTCAACTCTCTAGTGCACCGTTTACACAACTTTTAAATATCTCGATTTATCCAATATCCATAGTAATCCAACGATGTAAGGACTATAATAATATATGCACTCTATGCTACACTTAAGATATTAAATGTTTAAATATACTATTTGTGAAATATTTTGTATAGGATATGCCTTCATGTTTGTGTGGAATTATATTTATATTTAATTATCACTATAATGAAAATGTGGAGACCTTGAATATTTGGTAGCTGCTTATTTGGAGATATGAAACCTAAGTTTCAAAGTTACATCTGTTTGCTTCCAAGGCCCAACTTTCAACCTTAACCAACAGGAATTAGGTGAATCTCAAGAACACTGCAGATAAAGTTCCTCAAAGCCAGATGTGATGATGACAGCTGTGGCCCCAGAACCAATGAAGCTGATGGAGAACCATCCATTCTATAACAGCCCGGGCTATGAAGTGAAGTCATGTCAACAATAGAAAGAACACACCATAGTTGGAAATTGGTTAATGTCATTAATAATGTAATCAATACAGGCAGGAGTGAAGCAAATGAGGTCTGGGAGGGAGCACAGTTTTGAGGAAAGACATTTGTCTGTCTGGGCTTTGGGCATATAGATTATTAATATTTCCTCCCACTGGGATCCCCAAGTTCAGATTAGTGACTTCTGGGTAAATGAGTGTTGCTCTGTATGGTGTGTAAAGATGAAGACTCATAGGGAATTCTGGGAACTAACCCATGAAGGTGAACATCCTGGGTGAGACTTGAAGACCCATGTCATCTTAGCAGAATCTACTGTGTTGTCAACCAGTGTTCCCCAGTTCCTTATGCTGACATCTAGATCTTAGCACGTATGCATGTGACTGTGTTTGGAAGCAGGACTTTTAAGTTGTTGATTAAAGTAAAATGAGGTATTTGGAGCGGGCCATTTCCTGATAGGAAAAATGGAAGCGTAGGCATGTTGAGAAATGGTGTAGGGAGACAGACAAGGAGAGAAGCTTCAGAAGAGACCAGTCTCCCAACACCCCACCCTAGACTTCATACAGCCTACGCTGCAATATTGACTAATGTATTGAAAATAATGTAGAAGCCACGCTGTGTGAGGAACTGCTGATATCCACACCCTTTTCCCACCTGTGCTGTTTCTTTTGAACTGGTTGTCACTCTACCAAAAGTCACTGTTGCTCTCAAGTGGCTTCTTAACACGACCCTTTCCTTCTGGTCTCCATGGGCCAAGGAATTAGTCCTGTGCAGTCTGTGGGTGGACTGACTTTAAGGGGTCTGTGAACTGTAACAGAGAAACTAAAAACATGTGCTTATAATCACCTGTGTCTAACCCAAGCTGATGGCTTCCTTCAGTGACCAAGCCTGACCACACATGGGCGTAGACTGGGCAACGCCTGTGGTTGCCCCAGTGGACCCGATATCACGTCACGGAGACACGACATTCAAAGTTTGCCTTATGTCCATCACTATCGTGCATTTGCAGAGGTCCTTATACCCACCTCTGGGTCTTGGTGGGTTGGATATTAGTTATGAGGGCATCTATCAATACATTAAAAGCCTTTTTTATTTATAATGTTTTATTCCCAGGCTTTAAAAAATATGATTGCCTTTTAAAAACAATTCTAAACACTCTGTCAAATCTATTAAAAATATTAACTCAAGATGTATAGTACTGTTTAGAATAATACTCACCAAGTGTCCACGTCATCCTAGGTCTTTCAATGGCGTCTGGCAACTGCCCCGCCCTCACTGCATCCCTCAAACTTCTGTAAGCCACTCCGTAATTAGCTTACTTCAGCAGTAAATAAGTGTCTGTGTCCTTCTCAGACACTAACTGCTCCATAGCCAAGAAAGACAGTGAAACTTAACAGGTCACTGCAAACAAACGAGTCTATGTTTTCTTTTCCTTTTCTTCTTCTTTTATTTATTTCTATTTTTAAAAACAATCCTTTTTATTTTACATACCAATCCCAGTTTCCCCTCCTCTCCTCCTCCTGCTTCCCCCACTTTCTCTCTATCCCACCTCGCACCCACTCCTCAGAGAGGATGAGGCCTCCCACGGGAAATCAACAAAGTCTGTCACATCATATTGAAACAGAATCAAGGCCTTTCCCACTATATCTACGCTGAGTAAGGTATCCCTCCATAGAGAATGGGCTCCAAAAAACCAGTGTGAACTTATGTTTCCTTACCTGTAGAAGGAAAATAATATCAAATCCAGTGACATCAAAACACTGGGGATACAGTCAAAGCAAATCTGTAGACTAATTGGAATATTGCTTAACATACTGAAAACATTGTAGAGGTCATGATGTGTGCTGTGCTATCTTCTGTGCCCTCCTTTTACCTGTTCTGCTTGGCCATCAGGGTGGCAGGAACAAAACGGACTTTAATGACTTCATTTCTGAAGGGAATGAGTACTGGTGTTACTTTGTAGTTAAAATTTCATGAATGAGGCCACACTGTGTTTACTCTTCCTTTATCATTTTTAAATTAAGTCTAGATAAAGTAGGTTCCTTTGTTTGTTTGATTGATTTGAGACAGGGTCTTGTTGTGCAGCTCTGTCTGGTCTGGAATACAATAAACCGAAGTAGCTTTGAACTCATAAAAATCCCGGGATTAAAGGTGTGCACTACCCTGCTTGGCTTCAGATGGAGAAAATTTGCATTTACAAGTTCAGAATATTTCTAAAATACAAATAGCTATAAACACCCTTTCCAATAAAAGTCCCTAAACACCTTGATTTCTTGGTAATTTGTCCATCCTTTTAATTGTAGCACTGTTTAGACATGTTCGGAGAAACCGTATACATCCCCTTATGCAAAATGTTCTCATGCAGCTATGGATCAAGAGCACACTGTCATGTTAAACATAAGAAAGGATATGATATTAAGTTAATAAATGGAGCATCTGCTAAAATCTCCTATTCTAAACACATGGACTAAAATTATTCATAACAGGGATAGAAAATGAGAAGGGCTCCTCTTCATATGCCAGACATGATAAAGAATTCTTTGGCGTTTTGCAGCAGATGGCATATGCATAATTGATGGATCTGGAGGCCTAGGCATACCCAGGAGGCTGTTGCTTTACTTGGGACTACCTTCGGATACTGAACTCAGGCTTAGGACTGGATACTGGAGTAGGAGGAATCCTAGGGAGCCCCCCACAACACACACATAGCCAAAGTGACTTCTTAAATACCATTGTAGCAAGAACAGACAGTCTACCCCCACCTGGACTCTACACCACAATGTCTGATAAAGAATCTTGTCTTTACTCAAGAGTAGTAAGTAGAGGTACTGAAAGTTAGAATAACCCTGTCTGAGTGACTGGTAATACTCAAGAACACAGGAAGTACCTATGACCTGAATACTAGCAGAACAGAGGAAGTACCTATGACCCGAATACTAGCAGAACACAGGAAGTCCCGAATACTAGCAGAAAACAGGAAGTAGCTATGACTCGAATACTAGCAGAACACAGGAAGTACCTATGACCCGAATACTAGCAAAACACAGGAAGTACCTATGACCCGAATACTAGCAGAACACAAGAAGTACCTATGACTCGAATACTAGCAGCTATAAACCATTGCAGCTAGTCATGCGTTTCATCTTAGGTGAAATTGTCATGAGCAAAAGGCAGTATATTGCAGCTCTCAAGTAGACAAATAGACTTTAAATATATAAAAAATAGTATAGAGGCACTTTTTAAAAACTGATTTTTCTTGAGCTCTACATTTTTCTTTGCTCCCCTCCCTGTAGAGGCACTTTTTATTTGGTTTGGTTTTGTGTTTTGAAACAAGGTTTCTTGACATAGCCTTTTCTGTCCTGGAACCCACTATGTGGACCAGGCTGATCTTGAATTCACAGAGACCACCTTCCCCCATGCCTCCTGAGTGCTTGTGTCCCCAAACCAAAAGTCATTAAATTTTTAAGACTGTCAGGCTTAACAGGAGTTAGCAATTGGTTCTTAAAGAACTAAAGAATTCAAGGGGGTGAATAGTGCATTCAAATAGGGAGAATTGAGCAGGCATGACTATAGGGAGCTGTTGGTGTAAAGAAAACGCTATCATTCTGCTGACATCAGAATGCACAGAACCAAAGAGAACATGTGTAGCTAGAAGATTCTTGAAAATTTTGCCAAGAAGACAAAATAAAATAGCAAAGGATTAAGAGGTTGGATGTCATAAAAAAGTTTGTGAATGTGTGTGTGTGTTGGGAGTGTGGCTGTGAGTGCATGTATGTTGGGAGTGTGGTTGTGAATGCATGTGTGTTGGGAGTGTGGTTTTGAATGCATGTGTGTTGGGAGTGTGGTTGTGAATGCTTGTGTGTTGGGAGTGTAGTTGTGAATGCGTGTGTGTTGGGAGTGTGGTTGTGAATGCCTGTGTGTTGGGAGTGTGGTGGAGGACACAGAATAAGTGTAAATAAATAGTTAAAAAAACAGAAGAAACTAGATTTGCAAAGAAATGGTGAGAAAGAAAGGGACTACAGAGGCGAGGACCAATAACTACAGCTGTCCTCTGATGTCCTCATATACCCCGGCAAGCGTGTCCACACACTCACCCATGAACATGCGCCCGCATGCACACACATCACATGTTATTAAAACAAAATCAAAAGTTTATCTACAAAGGAGTCGGCATAAGTCCTCTCCTTCATCACATTAGAAGTCAAAAGAAAATACAGCATTTTTATAAAAACTCTAAATCCAGACAAACTGATGTTCATTATCAGCAGGTATTATCTGCAATCAGGGCAAATAAGAAAATTATTAGAAAAGGTACTTAGAAAAGCAAGCTCAAAGAAATCTAAGAAAAAGACATAAAATAAAAGAAGAAAAGTTTATATTTTGTAAACAGAGACCGTGCTTTTATTTCCCAGCTGCCCTCTTTTCATATATATGAACGTATATAAAAATATGCAAATATGTATATCATTAATGACAGTGCTGTTTCAATTAAAAATCTAATACGTGAATCCCTGCTAAACTCATCAAAGTGGCTGATCATAGACCAAAGGGGAGGGAAAAATATGCTTAGGTTTGTCTAATTTTGGGAGAAGCTATGAACAGATATTAACCTAAATATTTATCTTAAAAACAAACCACAAACACAATGGACATGTCACAAAATGTACACAAAGGTCCTGGCCAAACCCTGTGCTGAGTGCCTTGACCAAGTCACTGGCCAGCCTTCCACCTGCCCCAATGCTTTCCCTGGGAGATGACCTTGGCCCTCAGGAAACAATTCCCCCACGTGGTAAAATGTACACTGTCCCGGCACACACCATCCCAGCATTTTAATTACTCCCTACTTACGGGTTCCGTAATTTTCCATTTCCCCACAGCCCTCCCCGTGACTCCAGTCTTCCATCTACACTTCGCCAATCGCCTTCTGTCCCTCCGCTGTTCTCCCTTTAAAACCCCTCACTTTTGTCTTTACTGTGGTTGAGTTCAGTTTGCAGTGGGATTCTATCTCCTTCGCTGCGGAAGTTGGAATCTTGCTGCCTTTAAGGAATATCTGGCCCTGTTTCTCGGTAGCCATAGTAAGAACATGTAGCTACAAATTAAGTAGGGATAAGAGAAGTAAAACTGGGCTTTCTGAGTCTGAGGTGAGCCATTTTAGAGAGGGTAACCAAGAACTGAAGGAAAAGGAAAGTAGACTTTGCTCAAGTGTCACAGGTAGTTTAGAGATAGAGACAATGTAACTGTGCTCAGATCCTGTTTGGAGTGCAGATCACATGTGGAAAAATACCCAAAGAAGAGCAAGTGGGAGAGAGGCTCGAGGCTCGGCTCCGGAGCTTGCTGGAGGCTTGCCCATCACTGGATTGTCTGGTATAGTTAACCATCCTTTATTTCTGCTTAGAACTCTTCAGTCCTTCCGATTCATAATTCTCGTTCAAGCTTATCTAGCTCCCTTCCTAGGTAGAACCTTGAAGAAGATAAAGACTGTCTTAACCGTCAGTGTTTCCTGAGTTCTACATATAGCCAGCCCTTAGTAAAAGCTACTTTAGACAACTGTTCATATGAGTGTTTTTGTATTAGTTTTCTTCTACACACAGTTGAAGTTGTTGACATATTTGAAATGTAGCAGATGTCTTCCTACAATTCTTTGAGGAACCTTTGGGTAGTATGGGAAGAAAGGCTGTAACTACAGATAACTTCTTAATACAAGGCCAGGTTTCCGAGAGAAGGCTCTCCTCTCCAACCAAATCCTCTGTCCCAGCGCCAGCGTTCATCCACCGTAATGGACAGAGAGCTTAGACTCAAGAAACGAAAAAAAAAATGGCTCCTGAACCAGAACACAAACCACTTGAACTGCAGGCCTGTCTCTGATATGAGCTCATACACTCTTTCCCTTGATAAAACAAGGCGGGATGAACTAACATTGAGCTCAATAAGGTAGTTATGTTCTTGGAAGAAGGGTCTGTAACTTGCTATTTTCTTTAGCACTGAATGAGTTTGCTGACTAGAATCACTAGATAGAGGCCAGGGAATTAGGCTCCTCCCCAGGCACCATAGAGGATCCCAACTTATTCTTTGAAAACTTTTTATATCACACACACA